>SKCR01049865.1:0-221363 GCA_019454045.1 Zanthoxylum bungeanum | reverse complement strand
GTGTCACGACGCAAAGGCTCCACGCTCGCGACACAATTGCACGATGGGACAACGTGTCGAGAGAAATGCGGGTTTCGGTGTATCTTCGTTTTATTAGGCGCATCGCGATGCCAAACTCCACATTTGGCACGCGAATCATAGTTTGGTTTATTCTAAGGTCCCAAGATCAAACAAGACATGAAATAATGCGTGAATACATCAACGGAGGTAGCGGAATACTCACATTGATCGGTTGAGTCGATTTGAAGACGAATGAAGCCCAAAACGCACTGCCCTTCACGCCAAACTGCTGGCAGTCCACTGCCCTGCAAAACAGAAATTTGAGTGAAGAAAACGGAGCTCCTAGCTTCGTCGGATGGATCCCGTCTCATGGTCGAACCTCCCTACCACCTTCGCAAGACTTGTAAGTGTGCTAGCACTTGATTTTTCACCATGAAAATCACTCTTTGCTTCCCTAAAGTCCACGCCATTTCTGGTTCCAAACCAGTCCAAGAATTTCTTCATTTGGGCGTGAGAGAAGAGAGAGTTTTGAGAGAGATGAATTGTGTTATGTTAAAAGATTTACCAAAAATCAATTTATATTTATGCCATAATGTTTATTAAATAAATAATAAACTTATGACACAAAACATGCAATGGCTTAGAGTGTCAAACACTCAAACTCCATGCAAAACCATTGAGTGTATTGTACACAATCTTCATGCAATGCATTAGAATTAAATAATGCATAATATGACATGTGTCATGTGGGCCCCACACGTTTCCAAATGAAAGTGGGCCCACGTGCACTCACGCGTTCGGGTTCGATATTTCCGAAATACCGAGCTTACGTCGCGACGTTAATGAATCGAATAATTACGGCTAGCGAAATTATTATTTACGTCGCTAACGAATTAATTCTAAATTAACTCGTTTGCCGAATTAAAATCTAATTTTAATTTCGCGTCGAAATCTAATTTCGATTATATATGAATATAATAATTTTACTCGATAAATTCCAAATTAATCGTTCTCTCTCTTTAGACGACATTTTATCCGGATAAAATCTCTCCGTTATTAATCCTAGATTAATTTCTCTCTCTTCTGTATAATCCCAGATTATTCAAGAGTGCGAGTTGTGCGTCATCGGTGGATTATCGGGAAGCGACCCATGAGATCCCCGGATAATCTGGCAGTAAATACGGTCGTCGGAGTATCCGAATCACGTACGTACCAAGTACTACGTTCTACCGATTTACGAGACAAGGTCGACTCCTAGCAAAGCACCAAGTCTACCTAATTCTCCGGACATATCCATTAAAGAATATTAGATCTGTATCAAGCGTAGTATACTAATGTATTGTGCATATCGGCCCAGTATCGGATAATCACGTGCTAGGGCTGGGGCTGGATAAGTGTCTGCCCCGTCCGAAACACATATCGGATGTCTGGTAACTAGTCTCTATAATCGGATATTCATGACCTGGTCATAATATCACGATTGGATGCGCATCACTGAAGAGCACTAATACCGTATCCTGCGTGACATCATCTCCATTATGACTGGAGTGACACTTCCGTCTTGACATCACATCCAATACACTACGATTCTCTGATAAACCCAGAAGAGGTGTAACACAGAACCAGTTAAGATCCCCCACCACCAAAACCAAAGTTTACCGATTGTCGTAAGTATTAGCGATGTAAGTCTCAGGTTAAGACTATACACACCTACCTTGATTTCGGCCTCCCATAGACACCTAGTCATAATACCAATGGATTCCGAAGGGTCTATCCAGAGCGAAGCTGTTTCCCGTACCATCGGTGAAACACGACCTCCTATCGCACTTGCACAAGTATCCAATACTTATATATATGAGAACTATGCCGTTGTGCCCTCACAACGCGCACAAGTGCAATACTAGCCTATTCCGCATTATCGATGTCCAGTCTCGATATACTACGGCTAGGGATATTTAATGATTAATCCTTCGTGGACTGATACTGTCTCATATCATCTCAATCCAGGAACTAATCATAGGGACCTCTCTCTCTTTATTTATATCTATGGTGATCTAATCACAAAATGACGAGAGTGCAATTTCCTTGTTACATAGTTAATTTGCTACACAACACAATGATCTGTGCAAATAGTGACGCTATGGGTCATATTATCCAACAATCTCCCACTTCACATAGCCAGTCACTCGAGTGTCTAACACCCGAACTATGTACAATTCGCTAAAATTGCTGAGGAAAGGTTTTCGTCAGCGGATTTGCTAATTATCGCTGACGCGATTTACACACGATCATCACATCGCCACGATGTATGATCCGAACGAATCAGATGATATAGAAGTATATATCTGGATCGTCGATGAGACCTTTATTCTTAGCCTATGCTGACGCCTAGCTCAGCTGCTAACAGAACTTTATCTAATCTTATTAGATTTATTTTCGACCCAGATGGTCTTCTATTGCTGCCTCAGCTGCAGCAATAATCCGCATTTGTTGTTTATTCGGCAACAGTTATCTTGCTAGGAAGATTTCCAGCTCACTGTCCCGTTATTCAAACTTTATAGTACCGTAGTATTTTAATTGTTTTGGAAACTTGCAGTAGTGATCCCAGTCACTTCAAGTTCTCCATCTCCATAGTTTAAGACAACATCTTTAGTTCTCAGAGATACTAACAGATGTTCTTAATCTTCAATCCATGACTATCCCTTGGATTGACCCGATTGTGACTCCATATGCTCGAAGCGTATGAGACACCAATACAAGTACATTTTAAATGTACAATTTCCCAGAGAGTGTTACAAACTCCAAATCTATCCCAGTAGATCTTTATTCCTTGAATAAAGGTTGTTACTCCCCAGAATTCTACGGAGAATTTCTATTGAAAGCCAAGCTTTCAACAATAGCTTTATGGGAATTTCATGTCAGTGTCTCTCCCACTAACCTCCTTATATACACAAGAATTATTTCGTTTTGAGTCAAATCATAAACCATTATGATTATTTCAAAACGACAGTTCCAAGAACCTTATGCTTGCATTGATCCAAACATGGATCGAATAACCCGCAAACCTTGTTTTTCGGTTATACAAAATCGTCAGGATGTTTAAACATCCTCCAAAAGGTTTCCTTTTCAGGAAAGCGATTTTGATTTATAACTGACATATTTCATAAATGAAATATACAGTTATTTTCAAGCATCTTCAAAATGGATTTACCATGGCAACAGGTAAAAGGTTGAACCGTTATTAACATAATGTTGATAACGATACCTTTCCGTCAAAAGCTAGCTTTGCACGTTGGTATGTTGCCTTCCATGTATGTCTTCCTTGAAGACATTTATAGTACCAATAGCACACAACGCCTTGTGGTACAACAACTAGTATCCAAACATAGTTGTTATACATGGAATCCATTTCGGACTCATGGCACTTTGCCATAACAGGGAGTCGATACCTCGTATCACTTCCTCATAAACGTAGTCGGATGGTACACCACCATAAGATTGACATCTTTATGGGGCGAGATCAGAAACCCATACCCTAGGTTGTTTTCTGACTCTATCCGATCTACTAGTTTCTTGTGTATTTGAAGATTAATGGTATAGTTTCATCATAGATGAACTATTGTGTGTTCCATTAAGGACTTCGTGCCTTGAACAGTATTACTCTCCGATTTTCATCGAGTATCACTATCCTCCCACTGACCACTGCATATCGGTATTCCTCTCAGGAAAACCGCATGGTGAGCAACAATTACATTGTTCTCATGTGGGATTTATAAGTACTATACTTAAGGTTCCCTTAGGATAACTTATTTGGCACTTATCCAATTTGGGTCCTTAGTTTGGTATCATCCAAACGCTATGCCTGGCATACCCAAATTATCAGGAATGAGAAACCTCGTTTCTTCCCTGTTCATATCCTATATGATATCTGTCAAACAGATTTATATGGAACCTTATTCTAAATAAGTTTTGCACTGTTAATACATATCCTGTTGAAGGAATTGTAGCTCAGAGCGACTCGTGATAAACCTTATCATGTCCAACAAAATTCGGTTTTTGGTTCGGACACACCGTCTAACTAACGTGTCTCGGGAGGAGTCCTCATATGAAAGAATACCGTACTCTTTCATTTACGTATGAAACTTACTGCTTAAGTATTTTCCATTACGGTTTTACCGTGGCGGAATAATACTATAGCCGATCTGTTTGTCTACTTCGTGTCGAAACTCTAAAGTTTCCGATCTGTGTTCTTCAAAAGAAACACATAACCACAACGTGATGTCACATCCGTTAAGGTCACGAAATATTCATGTTCACATCTAGCCTAGCTAGATATGGGCCCACTTACTTCACCATGAATAGGGCTAACAGATCGGTGGCCCTTTTACTATTACCAAGTAAATAGTATTTTAGGTATTTTAACCTAAAAACTAGATTCGTAGACCTTATTTGAATAGTCAAATCAGTCCTAGTACCCACTCTAAAAAGTGTGGATATACGAGTCTTCTTTAATGTGTCCTAGACAACAATGCCACAAATAAGTCTCCATTGATCAAATCAATTTGAGCTATTTATTTGTCATTTTATATGTTTGAGATTTTATTATATTCAAAATATAAATTCTGTTATTTACATCCAATGTATTTATCTCAGTATCATCTTTATATAATGAAACACTTTAGTGTTCTAGAATATAAAGGTTTTATCCGCATCGGATTAAACACTGATATAGAGATAATGTCTCTAGTCAACTAGTTACATTATAACATTTCCTAATTTAAGTACATACCCAAAGGGTAGTTCCTAAACTTAGGTATCTACGGTCGAAACAGCGACTTTCGTCCCGTTTCCAATTCGCAGAGAAATCTCGGCTTGAAGCCAGTATCCAGCTCACAGCGGATTCTGAACGTCAATACATATATGTTTATGTACCACACTAAGTATTTAAAATCCAATTTCAATACTAGTAGTAAACATAACTTTGACAAATATTTTTAAAGTTAGAGCCTCGCCCTATCTTTAATTCCTTCGTGTCTTCCATATCCAAATGGTAGTCACTTTGGGATATGTCAATTATCCTTTTCAATATTTCACAAACCTTTGGCCAAGCTTGGGTTTCGGAATATCGAAACGATGTGCACCTTGTGCTACATGCCCTAATTGCAAACTTTGACTTTTCTCCACTAGAATAGTCAATTAATTCTCCAAGAATTATTAATTGCAATTTTAATACTTTTAAATCTAAAGATAGATTTATTGTAAGTATATTAATTAAGCACTAAAGTCATCATCACATAAATCTTCCAAAGACTTTATGCTCTACTATTTGCTTAATTATGGGCTTAGTAATAATAAGTTATTTTATCAAACCTATTATTAATTCCCAATTGAAAATTAAATCATTTAAAACATTTAATCCAAGGATTATATATTTTAAATATTCAACCTTTTCAATTCTTTACTTGATTTTAATAGTCCAACTATTTAATCAAATTATTAAGGTACTATTTATATAATGATTACAATAATCAATTATTTAATCAACTATAATTTTAATATTGATTACTATAATCCCATTATAAAATCAACTATCATTTTAATTCAATTGTATTGATTACTATAATCCAATTATAAAATCAACTATATATTGAATGAGTTTGTATATAGTCCAACTATTATAATCTTTAAAACAACATAAAATATTAGTCCAACTAATACTTTTAATTAATATGACGAGTAAAATATAAATGAGCGTGTTTAGCGAGTAATCGAACGAATGTTGCAAATTCAATACTTGCCTCCCACTATTTTTCGTCGAGCCTCTAACCCTCTGTGGAGTACTCGGGAAACCGTGTTTCCTAGTGGGCTAGGATCCTATTAAATAACACACAACCTGACTTTGGCCAATAAAAAGCTGTATGCTATTTAACTAGGTAGATCTCACAGATCAATTGGATCTCATCCAATTCCTAGATCCGGTTAGGTGGACATCCAAGTCCGAAACATATGTATAATGTCAATGTATCCATTACATTTTCCTAACCCTATCCTCCGAATCATCTAGGCCTTGGCTTTGGCCAAAAACAAACCTAATGATTCCAGTTAAGCAGGGACCCATTGACGAGGAAAGTTTCGTAATCAATGTCATTGGACAAAAAGTGATCTGACTTTGGCCAATAAAACACGATTTGGACAAGACACCGATATGCAACAAAACTCTCATGATTCAAGTACATCCTTGATTGACAAAGGTCTTGACTTTGGTCAAAAACAAACCAATGCCAACTTCGGATCTTGAACAAGAATCATTCAATGGAAGGATATTTGCTTAATATAGATTGAGGGATTTTCGCGTGCAAATTGGCTACCAATTTAATTATCTTTGTTAAGGTCTCATCATCATACACCCTTAAACATGCATTCTAAATACATAATAAAGCGAGTATGAAAAAAATAATAATGATATGCGGATGGATACTTAACACATTGATCCTAGATCAAATCTCTCCCTTTCTCACTCAAGCTAGCACTTGTACTACTTCTACCCCGTTACACTACACTTCTAAAGAAACCTCATATACATAGAGGGGAATAGGTGAGAAGAGAATACAAAGAGAAAGAAGGTGATAAGGCTGGACACGCAGGTCCAATTTAATAAATCGAATTTATTACAACAATTTCTAAAATTGCCCACCCATATAATATCCATCCATATACATTATTCATTCAACACACCACGTATTCACACACATAAGCATGCTATCAATCAATCTAATCAAATTAATTAATCTGATAATTAAGTGATCATCCAATGTTCAAACAACGATTTGATTTTGTTCGAGTCAAACTCGTTTTTGCGAATAAGTACTTAAAGTACGAATTCATGAATTAAATTAAACTACATCATTAAATCAAATTTAACATGTATTTAATACTAATTCACTATTCAATTCAAAATTAAAATTACACTTTATTTAATAAACCTTTTACGATTTAAATTCCAAATCTAATCGTAACTCGTCTCAAAGACCGATTAACGTCCAACGTCAATTTAATTTAAGTCTAATGGGCTTTAAATTAATTTCTTTAGGCATGGGCTTCGGCAACCAAAGCCCAATAGTGGAATCACCCAAAATGCCTTAGAAATCAATTTCGGCCCATTAGGCCCAATTAAACTTTAAAGGTTCATTAGTCGCAATTGGGCTTTATGGTTAAGGTTTTGGGCCCAATTGGATCCAATCCACTTGGCCTAAACCAAACTTGATAAATCAAGCCCAATAGGCCCAATTACAACTTTAATTCTAATTTCCAAAATTAGGCCCAATTAATTAAATCCAAAATCCAATTTTCACAATTTAATTACCAAAAGTGCATTATATGATTAATCAACTAAATCAACATTTCCAAAACACTAAATTAGTCCAATTAATCATACTTAATTCATTATTACATGTCAAACACACATAATGAAAAATCAACCCCATTACATGCTTCTAAGTCTCGGCCAAGGAAGGTTATTTTGTCCGATTTGGTTTCAATCCGATTAATTACACAATCGACAACGTATTAACTTCCCAAATGATTTCATACACATCCAATGTTCATAAATCAAAATTACCAAGACATTAAAGGGCATTGTAGATTCGGCCAACATAAGGAATTTAGGGTTTTTGTTCAATTTAAAATTAAATCCAATTCAATCTTAAATTAACATCATCCTACTCCATTACAACTCATCCAATGAATTAACAATGAAAAATTCCAAGAATCCAATATCATACATATTCGGCCAACACCATCAATTGGGGAAATTTTCCAAATCATTTTTCGTCAAATTAGTCCAACCAATATGAATTTAAAACATGTTATAAGCATACTCAAACAAGCAATTTATTCAAATCATGCTCAACAAACATTTACCCAAATTTTAAGCCCTACATTTTTCATGCTTGCAACATTAGCTCTTGATGCCATTGTTGGTTTATCTAAGGTCCCAAGATCAAACAAGTCATGAAATAATGCGTGAATACATCAACGGAGGTAGCGGAATACTCACATTGATCGTTGAGTCGATTTGAAGACGAATGAAGCCCAAAACGCACTGCCCTTCACGCCAACTGCTGGCAGTCCACTGCCCTGCAAAACAGAAATTTGAGTGAAGAAACGAGCTCCTAGCTTCGTCGGATGGATCCCGTCTCATGGTCGAACCTCCCTACCACCTTCGCAAGACTTGTAAGTGTGCTAGCACTTGATTTTTCACCATGAAAATCACTCTTGCTTCCCTAAAGTCCACGCCATTTCTGGTTCCAAACCAGTCCAAGAATTTCTTCATTTGGGCGTGAGAGAAGAGAGAGTTTTGAGAGAATGAAATTGTGTTATGTTAAAAGATTTACCAAAAATCAATTATATTTATGCCATAATGTTTATTAAATAAATAATAAACTTATGACACAAAACATGCAATGGCTTAGAGTGTCAAACACTCAAACTCCATGCAAAACCATTGAGTGTATTGTACACAATCTTCATGCAATGCATTAGAATTAAATAATGCATAATATGACATGTGTCATGTGGGCCCCACACGTTTCCAAATGAAAGTGGGCCCACGTGCACTCACGCGTTCGGGTTCGATATTTCCGAAATACCGAGCTTACGTCGCGACGTTAATGAAATCGAATAATTACGGCTAGCGAAATTATTATTTACGTCGCTAACGAATTAATTCTAAATTAACTCGTTTGCCCGAATTAAAATCTAATTTTAATTTCGCGTCGAAATCGAATTTAGATTATTATATCGAATATAATAATTTTATCGATAAATTCCAAATTAATCGTTCTCTCTCTTTAGACGACATTTTATCCCGGATAAAATATCTCCGTTATTAATCCTAGATTAATTTTCTCTCTCTTCTGTATAATCCCAGATTATTCAAGAGTGTGAGTTGTGCGTCATCGGTGGATTATCGGGAAGCGACCCATGAGATCCCTGGATAATCTGGCAGTAAATACGGTCGTCGGAGTATCCGAATCACGTACGTACCAAGTACTACGTTCTACCGATTTACGAGACAAGGTCGACTCCTAGCAAAGCACCAAGTCTACCTAATTCTCCGGACATATCCATTAAAGAATATTAAGATCTGTATCAAGCGTAGTATACTAATGTATTGTGCATATCGGCCCAGTATCAGATAGTCACGTGCTAGGGCTGGGGCTGGATAAGTGTCTGTCTGCCCCGTCCGAAACACATATCGGATGTCTGGTAACTAGTCTCTATAATCGGATATTCATGACCTGGTCATAATATCACGATTGGATGCGCATCACTGAAGAGCACTAATACCGTATCCTGCGTGACATCATCTCCATTATGACTGGAGTGACACTTCCGTCTTGACATCACATCCATACCTATACACGATTCTCTGATAAACCCAGAAGTGGTGTACACAGAACCAGTTAAGATCCCCCACCACCAAAACCAAAGTTTACCGATTGTCGTAAGTATTAGCGATGTAAGTCTCAGGTTAAGACTATACACACCTACCTTGATTTCGGCTTCCCATAGACACCTAGTCATAATACCAATGGGATTCCGAAGGGTCTATCCAGAGCGAAGCTGTTTCCCGTACCATCGGTGAACACGACCTCCTATCGCACTTGCACAAGTATCCAATACTTATATATATGAGAACTATGCCGTTGTGCCCTCACAACGCGCACAAGTGCAATACTAGCCTATTCCGCATTATCGATGTCCAGTCTCGATAATACTACGGCTAGGGATATTTAATGATTAATCCTTCGTGGACTGATACTGTCTCATATCATCTCAATCCAGGAACTAATCATAGGGACCTCTCTTCATTTATATGTCTATGGTGATCTAATCACAAAATGAAGAGAGTGCAATTTCCTTGTTACATAGTTAATTTGCTACAACAACACAATGATCTGTGCAAATAGTGACGCTATGGGTCATATTATCCAACAATAATTTCCTTTTTGCCCTTTTCCAAGTCTGGTTTTTGTTCTGTCGAGCTTCCGAGTAGTATTTTACCTATCAGATAACATAAAATAACACAGTAAAAACACTCAAAACATAACTTAAAATATTATTTCACAAATGTGGCAATTCAAGGGGATTAATGAAACTATAAGTTTAAAATGATTGACTTATCAAGTTGTATATGATACTCATCAAATGTGGGTATAGCCAATGAGAAGACCCTCTGCTACTTGCTACAGAGATATATGATGTTCTTGCTGTAAATCATGAACCAATTGCTACAGCATCTATGATTATTGAGTCATTGCAAGACATGTTTGGGCAACCTTCGGAGTGGCAACGTCATGAGGTCTTCGTCTCAGTGATGACTATGAGATGAGGAAGAAACATCCATCCAGGGAATATCTTGAGGATGATGATCCACTTCAGTATGGTCGATACCCATAGCTAGGTGACCATGATCATGGAGACTTTTTTGAAGAGTTTCACGCACTTTAAAAGCAACTAGGTTATGAACAAATTGATATTCACTTTTACATAACTACTAAACGAGCTCACCTATTAGGAGTCTATGCTGATGAATCTTAACTGTTAAATGAGCTCACCTCTTAGGAATCTTTCTCTCTCATATTTTTAGGTTTCTAATTCATTTTACAAGGTCCATGCATCGTGTTTAATTTTATGCCAAAATGCTTGTGATGATTTTAATATGCGATGGATGAAATTTTGAATACATGTTTACTTTTAAAATATTTCATCCATTTTCTCAAATTATTTCCATACTTTCTAACGATAAAAATACGATAGAAAATTACGTTAAATAAAAAGTAACATAAACATTGTCCTGGTCTCTTTAAGACCTTAAATTTGTCCTGAATGATGAGTGTCCTCCAGAGCCAAGTTGTATATGATACTCACCAAAGGTGGGTATAGCCAATGAAAAGACCCACTGCTACTTGCTAGCAGGGATACCTGATATTCTTGTTGTAAATCATGAACCAATGGCTACATCATCTATGATGATTGAGTCATTACAAGAAGAGAAAGAAACATTGGGAAGGCTAAATACATGGAAAAACCTTGCTAAATGTAACTTTACCATGAGATTCGTGATAGAGGATTCCATTTCAGTAAAAATAATGAGAGTTACTAGTTTTTAATTTTCAGATAATAGTTATTTGAATTTAGACAAAGTGTTGTTTATTCTTGTTTTGTCGTAGAAATTTGAGTTCAGTTTCAAAATATTTGCATGATGTTTTTCATTTCATTGAATAATAGTAGTTATTTTTCAAGAAATGGATTATTAATATGCATAGGAAACTTGGAAAATAACTTATATATGTTAAGACCGTTAACACATATTTCACTACTCAACACTGAATGTTTAAGGTTGAAAAATCAAAAATTAAACGGCAAAAGATTTCTCACGATAACACATATATGTAACTTCTTAGACTTGGACGTATTAACATTGATAGGATAAACAGATGAGTAAAAAGTAGATCTTTAAGTCAGTTAAAGGACCGCACTTTACCAATCTATTAGTCTTGTCTATAAGCTAAGATGACCAAAAGACCTTTTATTGGAAAAATACTAAGAGCCATCTAACCACTTCGTGGTTATGAATATTTCGTCACATTTATTGATGATTATTCTAGATATGTGTATGTTAACCTAATACAGCGCAAGTCACATACCTTTGAAAAGTTCATAAAGTATTGTACTGAGGTTGAGAACCAATTAGGTAAAACCATCAAAACACTGCAATAAGATCATAGAGGAGAATACCTCGACAATGAATTCATGGAATCCTTGATTGAGGATGGGATAATATCCCAACTCACAGCACCTAGAACACCTCAGCAGAGTAGTGTTGAGAAAAGAGAAATCAAACCCCATTATTCATGATCAGATCAATATTTTAGGATAGTACATAGTTCATTCTAGGGATATGCATTATAGACGGCAATGTATATCCTTAATACAGTTCTATCTAAGTCTATTCCTAAGACACCTTTAGAGTTGTGGTGCGGTCGCAAAGCTAGTTTGTAACATTTTCGCATATGGGGGGTGTCCATCACATATGCTGAAGAACAAGACTACAAAGTTGAAGTCACATTTAAGGTGTGCCTATTTGTAGGCTATCCTAAGGAGATTAGTGGCATATTCATCTTCAATCCAGAAGATAAAAAAGTGTTGGTGTCGACAAACGCTACTTTTCTTAAGGATGACTATATAAGAGAATTAAAGCCTCGAGTAGAATGGTACTCTAGGAGTTACTTTCTGGTTTGACCTGTAAATCATCAATAATAGTTTTTGATAATAATATAACACCTTCAACATCTGAGTGTAAGATGCAGTTACATCAGGATGATCTACCACCCAGACGTAGTGGAAGTGTTGTATGAGAACCTGATCGCTATTTAGAGTTTAGAGAGGGACAAGTTGTCTCCTCTAGTGGTGGTATAGATGATCCATTGAGCTATCATAGTGTAATAGGTGATCCTGATAAAAGGGAATGGCTCAAGGTCATGAATCTCGAGATGAAGTCAATATACTCTACTTCATCTGGGAACTGTGGTTTCTAATATGGTCCCAAGATCATACTTGAACAATGAAAAGAATGAATACTCAAAGAAGTGAGGCGGAAACACACTTACATTGAACGGATTTGAGATGTGTTGAGAATAAAGTGAACTCCAAGATCCTTTGTAGATTTTCGGCCAAGGTGAATATCCAAGCTCCAAGCTTTGTCCTTTGATTCCAAGCTCTAAGATTAGTTTCCCTATCACATAGTGATGATTCTTCAAGTGCTAGCCTAAGAAAATTTTGCCACAAAATTTTCTATCCACCAAGTGAAGCTCACGGTTTTGTGAGCTAAGGAGAGAGAGAGAGTTTTCTTTGTTTTGTGTATTTGTTTTCTAAAAACAATAATGAAAAATGCTTTACCAAATTTTGGTATATCTTTCAAAAAGTCAAACCAAAAATTTGGAGCCAAAATTTGCATTAAAGCCTCACAACCACTTCTTTCATGAATAGTGACTGCATGTCAATCAACAAAAAGTGAGTTGACATCTATCACTTGAATGACGTGCGATGTGACGAGCGATGTGACGAGCGATGTGACTTGTGGCCGCACTTGATTCGAAATCGAAGTGGCCTCACAAACACATCCCGGGCTCGGGTTCGTTAATTTTGAATTAACGAATTTTCCGTTGCGACGTAATTAAATCAAATTTAATTAAATAATTATGCCAAGTAAAATTACTATTCACGTCGCTTGTGAATTAACTCTAAATTAATTCGTTAGCCTGAATTAAAATCCAATTTTAATTCTGCGTCGAAATCTAATTTCATTTAATATATCGAATTTATTATTTTATTGATTAATTCCAAATTAATTATTTCTCTCTCTTCTAATAGTATTTTATCCCAGATAAAATATCTCCATAATTAATCCAAGATTAATTATGTTCGAATCATACATCATCGGTGAATCTTCGGGAAGTGACCCAAGAGATCACTGGATATGTTGGCAGTAAATTCGGTCGTCGGACTATCCGAACACGTACGTACCTCGTACTACATTCTTACCGATTTACGAGACATGGTTGGCTTCTAGCAAAGCGCCATGCCTACCCAATTCTCCAGAAATATTCTTAATGGAATATATAATCTATATCAGGCGTGGTATACGTAGTATTACGTATTGCGATCCAGTATCGGATGTCACATGCAAGGCCTGAGGCTGGTCAAGTGTCTGCCCCGTACGAAGCATATATCGGATTACAAGCAACTAGTCTCTTTAAATCGGATAATCATGACCTTGTCATATTATCCCGATGGTTGCAACCATTTAGAGTACTAGTTATGTATCCCTGCATGATCATCATCTCTATATGACTGAAGTGATACTTCCGTCTTGACATCACACCCAATACACTACGATTCTCAATATACCTAGAAGAGGCGTACACAGAACTTGTTAAAGTCCTGGACGACCAAAACCAAAGCGTATTGATTGTCACAAGTACTAGCGATGTACGTCTCAGGTTAAGACCAAATACACCTACCCTGATGCGGACTCCCATAGACACATAGTCATACTACCAATGGGATTCCGCGGGGTCTATCCAGAGCGAAGCTGTTTCCGTACCATCAGTAAACACAACCTCCTATCACACTTGCATAAGTATCCAATACTTAAATATATGATAACTATGCCGTTAAGCTTCCATAACACGCACAAGTGCAATACTAGTCTATTCCGCATTATCGATGTCCAGTCTCGATAATACTACGACTAGGGATATTTAATGATTAAACCGTTATGGATTGATACTGTCTTATATCTTATCAATCTGGAACTAATCATAGGGACTTTTATCATTTATATATTTAAGTAATCAAATTACAAAATGATAAAATGCAATTTCATTGCTACATAATTAATTTGTACAAAAACCATAATGTCTTTTACAAATAGTGACGATATGGGTCATAATTGTCTAACAGGAACTTGTAGACCAATCTGATGGGGTAAACCTATAGGTTGCAAGTGGATCTACAAGAGGAAGAGATGAGTAGATGGGAGTGTACTGACCTTCAAAGCTATGTTACTAAAAAATGATTATACTTAGAAAGAGGAAGTTGACTATGAAGAGATTTTCTCGCCAGTAGCTATGGTTAAATTTATTCGCACTCTTCTATCCATTGTCATATATTATGAATATGAGATATGACAGATGGACATCAAGAAAGCATTCTTGAATAATAGTCTTGATGAGAGCAATTATATGGTGCAACCAGAGAGATTTGTTACCTAAGGTCAAGAGCAAAATGTTTGCAAGCTACAATGTCTATTTATTGACTGAAGCAAGCATCTTGATCTTTGAATATAAGATTTGATGCGATGATCAAGTCTTATGATTTTGAGCAAAATGTTGATAAGCCTTGTATATATGTAAAGACTCAAAATTTCTTAGCTCAACTAAAGTAGTAATTTGGTGACTTAGATAAAAAAAATGTATCCGAGCATTAGCGAAAATTATTGGAGACAACTTAGAGACCAACGAACCATATTCGATAATAAGCTTAGCGGGCCTAATACTAGCCTATTGGGCCCAAGGCAAAATAAAGTCCCAATTCTAGGAATAAAGCTAGCTATATTTTTAACCAACCTAATTTGAGCCCATTGACATTTTTGTTATAATTGCTTAGGCCCACAATAAATCCCAATGATGAGTGGTAAATAGATCATTATTTCCCACTCCTCTGACTTATTATTTAGCTTAGTTTCTCAAGTTTTATGAATGTTTTGATGTGTTTTAGTTTATTTTGAGGATAAAATAAAATCAAGACTCAATGGAATCAATCAGGACGAAATATGGAACAATAATGGCAAAAACTGGACTTGACATTTGGATTTTGGAGGTTGGAAACTTGAAATGGCATTCTAACAAAGTACAATTTCAGAAATTTCAACTTTACGCAATTTTCATATTTTGGCTATAACTTTCTACTCTGATATTGGATTGAGGAGATTCAAGTTATAGATTAAAGAAGACTCGAAGATCTACAACTTTTATGTTCATAATAATTTCAAATTCGGAAAATTTCATGACCGAAATGGATGAAACATCCGAAAGTATGTTATGTGTAATTATTAAAGTCATTTTCAAAACAAAAAAAAAAATAAATAATGAAAATTGCCAAACTTCCACCAAACATGCTTGCAAGTTTGGTGGAGGATTTGGTGCCATGTTTGGTGTCATGTTTGGTGGAGAAATTAGTGGAGAATTAGTGGAGAAATTAGAGGAGAAATTGGTGAATGCAAAATTTTGCATATAAATACCAAGCCTTTTCAGCAATTTACTTTTCAGTAATGAGGAGGTAACTCCCCCTTCCTGGGGTAAAAGGTAAAACTTTTATTACTAATATTTAGATTAATCTCCCTTAAATATAATATATAATCTAGTTAAAACGTGACTTAATGAGGATATCGCTTTATGGTCGGTTGGTAAATATTGAAATTGGTTTTAACCTAACTAAACTGGATACCGCCTGATTGGTCGGTTGGTAATTAATTATTAATTTGACTTAATCTAGATACCGTCTATATGGCTAGTTGGTAATTATCATGCAAAATTAATATATTATATTAAGGGAGATATCTAAAATAGAAGTAATAAAAGTGGATCATTTTACCTCAGTATTTTCTTTTATTGTACTTTTAATTTATTTACTTTTCAGCAATTTACTTTCAGCATTTACTTTTCAGCAA
Source organism: Zanthoxylum bungeanum (assembly GCA_019454045.1). Taxonomy (NCBI): domain Eukaryota; kingdom Viridiplantae; phylum Streptophyta; class Magnoliopsida; order Sapindales; family Rutaceae; genus Zanthoxylum; species Zanthoxylum bungeanum. The sequence goes on along the minus strand of SKCR01049865.1, from coordinate 205,066 downwards.
TTTACTTTCAGCATTTACTTTTCAGCATTTAATTTTCAGTATTTAATTTTCAGCATTTACTTTCCGTCATTTACTTTTCAGTATTTAATTTCCAACAATTTACTTTATGTCTTTTATTTTATTTAAGCTTTTACTGCTCGTATATATGTGTCGTAACTAAGTCAGTTATCTAGGGTTGTGATGAATTCCAATATCACTGGTTAATAAGGGGTTATTTTATGGTTTGGGTAATATAAAGGTTTATTTATTGAGCCTTAGTCTTAATGCTTCTTGTTAACTAGCCATTAATAAGATTGATTCGGTAAACTTGAAATGAACTTGGAAAATGGATTTTAGGTTTAAACCCTAGACTCAATAGCCAACGATCTTCCTTAAGGATAGATAACCATTTAATAGATTTTCTTACAGGATATGAATATACCTGTCGGGCGGGGGTAGCCATAATTGGAACTTAATCTTAATGAATTCAGATAACTTGGTTGACATAGGAATATGATTAATTAAGTTACACTGGGTATTTGTATCTAACCATCGGAAGAGGTTTTTGCATAATTTCGTGTTCCAGTTTAATAAACCGATATATTACACAAACGTAAAATAACCACTTCATCTTTTAAAAAGATATTGGAAAGATTCACAACCATGGATAGTTTAATAATATTGAATTTTCCTCAATTTCCTTTTGCACAATTTTATTTTCTGTTTTAAGTTTAAAGTCACCACCCAATCAAACAATCAATCCATTAGATACTTGTAAAATTTGGCTTCATTAATTAATAGCTGATGTATTAAGTCCTCGTGGGATCGATAATTTTTATACTACTTGAACGATACGTGCGCTTGCGTTATACGCGTGTGATTACGTCGATCACCCAATTTTATAAATAACCTTGGCCCACTTCCTAGGCTTTCTAGAAAAGCCTCAAATGATCAAGAACTAATTTGAAGTTACAAAATTTATGAAGAGGGCAAATTCCCTTGTCTCGGTCGAGCCCCTCCAAAATAAAATAGGGAAAGTTTTCAAGTTTCCTTTCTCATTTTCTCAACCAATTCCTAGGATAAAAAAGTGTGAAACAAGTGCAAGAAGAAGTATGCAAGCCTTAAAGGAACTCATTTAGGGTATAGATTCATTTAAATCAAGGTAAGAAAACTTATTCTAAACCTATGAATTGGGATTTTGGTAGAAATGAGTTAGATTTTTATTATTGACATGTTGTTGTTCTTGTATGGAGATAATTCGTGGGGTAAGTGTGAAGGGTGATTTTCAGTCATGGTAGGGGTTCTTTGGTGGAGTGATTGGTAATGTAGGATGCTTGTACATTATATTGAAGTTTAGAGAATTACCTGTGTGAAGATGTTAGTATGATAGTGTTGGGATTGCTTTGAGCATCCTCAATGGAGAGTTGATGTTTTGCCCTGAAATCGGGCGAGCGTCGCGACGCCAAAGGGCTAGTGTCGTGATGCGGAACAAAAAGGTGCTCTCTGCCTCAGTTCTATTGTATGAGAGTCGCGACGCTCAACACCTGACATCGCGACGTGGAACAAATAGGTGTTCTATGTCTCAGCTTTGTTCGTGTGAGCGTCGCGACTCCAATTGGCTAGTGTCGCGACGCGTAACTAATTTTCTTGAAATATCAATTTTAGCCATTTCAACTTCATCCTATAATGTTAGAGGGCACCCTAAGGGTTTTGTATCGATATATATATACGCATTATGTCATGTCACAAGCATAATACGTCAATCATGTATTACATATACTTTTCTATCATGTGTAAATATCCTGAGTAATAAGGAAGGAAACTAACGATTGTTTTGACTTTAGATCGAAGTCAAGGTAATAGAAGATCACCCATGTCGTGTACCATACCTGACTTGACATAGCACTGTGAGTGGAGTACTTACTTTCAGAATTTACTTGTTTAAGTTATTTCTTGATGAGCTTAAGTTTTATGATTTAAACAAGACATTCAATTCTTTACTTTTTACGCTATTTAAAGAAAAGTATGAAGCATTTAAAAGATTTGAATTCTAAGAAAAAAGGATTTGATGAGAATGTTTTAGGAAGTTTTAAATTTAAAGTATGATTTTATGATTTTTGGAGGCATGGGGAAAAAACCCACCTCGGATGTAACTTGGAATTGACGGATCTAGTACTATGTGTGTGGAGGCTGATTTCGGTCGAGGTCCACAATCGAGAATGTGAGTTGAGGGGCACGAGCGGAGCTGCAAAACAAAATAGAGCGAAAGAGGAGGTTACTGCCCACCGGTGTGGTGGAAGCCGTAGGCACTCCGACGCTCAAGTTAGCCTAAAAATGAATAAGTTCAAGGTGAAAGGATTAAGGTCTTTGGAGTACCTTAACCACAGATTGTTTGCCGTGAGGGCGGTGTATTGGAGTAGTGTCTTGGTGATAGGAGTAGTATCCAGAAGATATTCACTCTATTATTTTTCCTTCTTATTTTATAGGTTCCCTGATATGGGAACCCTCTTCTGCCCGTTGGAGTCGTTGTCAATGATGGTTTAATTCAGGTGATTTATGTCTGATAACTGACAATCGTGTCTATCCCTTGAAACCGTCGACTTCATGGTGATGTTTATAAATTCAGATTCTCTCTTGATTTTTGTAACTGGTGTCCGTTGGTTTTCTTCATGTTAATGAGTTTGGGCCCATGAGGTGGCCTGTGAAGCTTCCTTGTATGAAATTTTTGCTTTTAGGCTGGATCTGCTAATGGGCTCCAAGTTTAGTGGTTGGTCTTGGGGTAAATGTTGATTTTATCCCTGGGCCCAAATTTGGCCCGTACAGTTTGTCCCTTACTCTCTAAGTCTGGAAGTCCTAGACTTGGAGAGTACTTTCGAGTATGTGGAATGAATCAGGATATGGATAACTTTTTTACTGATCTTGGCAATGGTCCAGATCTAATCCACATGATGTCTCATCATACAGTCGGGGGGAAGAAGAATTCAGGTCTTCTTTTGCTTTCGACAATAGCCCAGGAGGTGTTCTTTGTTTGATCGAAACTGTCGAAGGCTTTTTAGGAGTTTAACCTCGATCGACATGTCGTATAGAGTAAGGGGGAGCTCACATCTTTAACTTGTCAATCATGTGAGCCTATGGGGGAATGTCCTATGCGGACTGAACCAGACAATGGTTTAGGAGAAATCTCACTCGGCATGTCGTACAGACAGAGGAAGTCCAAGTACCACAGTCGACGTGTCGTATGGACAGGGCATTCAATTTTGACCGGACATGAGTCGTCATGGGGAAGTCCCTGGTCGATTGAACCAGATTCTAGAGCAATCTCACTCGACTTGTCGTATGAGGCGAGTGAATACCATAACTCTTATTTGACTCGACATGAGTCATCAGGGGGATGTCCCCGGTCGACTGAACCAGATGGTGGTTCAGGAGTAATCTCACTTGACTTGTCGTATGAGGCGAGTGAATACCGTAACTCTTTATTTGACTCGACATGAGTCATCAGGGGGATGTCCCCGGTCGACTGAACCAGATGGTGGTTCATGATTAACTTCACTCGACTTGTCGTATGAGGCGAGTGAATACCATAAATTTTATTTGACTCGACATGAGTCATCAGGGGGATGTCCCCGGTCGACTGAACCAGATGGTAGTTCATGATTAACTTCACTCGACTTGTCGTATGAGGCGAGTGAATACCATAACTCTTATTTGACTCGACATGAGTCATCAGGGGGATGTCCCCGGTCGACTGAACTAGATGGTGGTTCAGGAGTAATCTCACTTGACTTGTCGTATGAGGCGAGTGAATACCGTAACTCTTTATTTGACTCGACATGTGTCATCAGGGGGATGTCCCCGGTCGACTGAACCAGATGGTGGTTCAGGATTAACTTCACTCGACTTGTCGTATGAGGTGAGTGAATACCATAACTCTTATTCGACTCGACATGAGTCATTAGGGGGATGTCACCGGTCGACTGAACTAGATGGTGGTTCATGAGTAATCTCACTCGACTTATCATATGAGGCGAGTGAATATCATAACTCTTATTTGACTCGACATGAGTCATCAGGGGGATGTCCCCGGTCGACTGAACCAGATGGTGGTTCAGGATTAACTTCACTCGACTTGTCTTATGAGGCGAGTGAATACCTTAACTCTTATTTGACTCGACATGAGTCATCAGGGCGATGTCCCCGTCGACTGAACCAGATGGTGGTTCAGGAATAATCTCACCCAACTTGTCGTATGAGGCGAGTGAATACCATAACTCTTATTTGACTCGACATGAGTCATCAGGGGGATGTCACCGGTCGACTGAACCAGATGGTGGTTCAGGATTAACTTCACTCGACTTGTCGTATGAGGCGAGTGAATACCATAACTCTTATTTGACTCGACATGAGTCATCAGGGGGATGTCCCCGGTCGACATATTTGACACTTAGATTATTACCATGTTTGTTTCCATTAATTTCAAACCCTAGTGTGGATTACGAGGAGTTTTTTTGGCGGGAATTTTGGCGCCAATTTAAGTAGCGTGTATAAAAGAGCTTTGGGTGTTTCATTTCGCCTCATTCGGAAGTCGAGTAAGGAGAGCTCTCAAGTGTTTCAATGTATTCTTCGAAAAATTCCTCTTGTTCTTCAATTTCTTTAAACATTCATATTGATAATTTAAGCTGTTCTTAGGTAAATTTGGCAGTTTGATCTTTGGGTTTGTGTGATTTGTTTAAAAATTATTTTGTGGGTTTGATCTTTAGAAGCTAGGTTACTATGGAGTGTAGTTTTTTATATGCTTGTTGTTTGGAGGATGTCGAATGGAGAATCTTTAGGCAGCTTAGGTGCCAAGATCGATAGTTATGTCGAATCGTCAAGTGAGACCAAAGAGGATGTAGAATACAAAGATTGGTCGTACTAGGAGTTGATCGAGGGTAGCGTAGTTACCCTGGCTAGGCCTTCTCAAGAAACCCCTACCGAGGCCATACCACTAAGGTTTTTGCCCGCTGTTGGGGAGCCGAGTGACTTTCCTTGTACGAGTGAACCCACTAACTTACTATCCAAAAATCCTGCTGTAGGCACTGCATTTTTGCATATAAGTCCCGATGATGAGTCTCGAATGGAGACACTACCTCTTTGATTGTGAAAGCCACGGGAAACTGACGTTGGAAGGGTAAAGTTTGAAATTAGCATTTGGTCGGATTTAACTCGCTTGTTTAGCTTCGGGTTCGCTTGTTGGACCTCCGTTTTAAAACTTAACCTTAGCCCAAGCCCATTAAATCACATCCAATAATAATTAAAACATTTAAAATATATGTCACAAATTAAACTAAAATAAATTAAAACTAATTAAATTAAATTACAAAAATTAAATGAAATCTAAATTAAATTAAATTAAATTAAACGCAATTATAACCAATTAAATCAAAACCAATTAAATTTAATAACTAATTAAAAACCAATTAAACTAAATCAAAACAAATTAAATAACTAAATTGAAATTTAATTAAAACTAAATCAATCACCCTCCATTGGCCTATAAAAATAACCCTTATCCACACAATTCAAACCCCGGCTGATTCTCACAAAAAACACAAAAGAAAATAACCCTCACCTCTCTCTCTCACTCGGTGAAAAACCCTAATACATCCATCTCTCTCGCCTAGCTTCCACTCTCCTTCCTCGCCCTTCTAACAGCCCTCGCCAATGACCAAAACATAAAACCCTAAACTGACAGCCCTCATGCGGCTCTATCTCATCACTCTCCCTCCTCTCTCTCAAAAACACCTTCTCACTCCACGACAACCCCTCCTAAACAACACAAGGCACTCACGCACTAAACACCAAGACGCCATCCTTCAACAATTATCATCAACTCACTCACGCAAATCATCACGTCAATGACCCCATGCGTGCAACTCTCGCATGAAAATAGCCACTCACGAGCTAGCACCCTTATCACCGACTCTCCACTCACTAACCAAACAAGTCCCACATCGCCTAACTCACGGCCACGAACCCTAGCAATAACGAAACACTCAGGCTACTTCTGGACCTCACGCACTCACGCCATTATTCCACACGTCCACAACATCCACGTCCCATAAAACCCTTCAACGCCACCTGCCCCTCACAAGCCTTCACGCCCACAACAGCCTTCTCACGCATAAAGTCCTTCACTCAATCAGCCCCTCCACTCACAAAACCTGCCCCAAACTGCCGTGAAAACCCTCTGAAACTAGCACACATACCTCTCTCACATGCCTAAAGCACTCTCTTAAGCCTCCATTGCACGACAAGCATCCCATTGAAGCTCCCATTGCCGCACCTTTAAGATCAATTTCCCTCCATTGTCGCATCTTCCCCCCTTCATCAATACCTTTCACGCCCAAGCCTTAAAATTCTAGCCTCTATTGCCGCATCTTAGCCACCATTCACAGCCCCAAAAACACACCAAAATAACACCTTTCACACCCCTCAAGTCGCACAAAAACCCCCTCCAATCACAGCCCCATTCAACGCCCAAACCAGTCTTAAAAACCCCCTCACTGCACCTTGCACTGCCGCAACTTAGCTCACTGTTCTGATCAGTTTTGGCAGTGAGTTGAGCCTATAAAACAGTCCTAAATCACCTATAACCACCTCAAAAATCTGCATAAATTTCCCCTAGAATACCTTAAGAAGCCGCAACCCCTAAGCCTTCCAAATCATCCAAAACAGTCCACTAAATACACAAATCAGTGACCTGAAAAACAGCAGCAAAACGGACCAAAAAACAGCAGCTCGAACAGCAAAACAGCGAGGAAAGACGTTGAATAGACAAATCGGAAAAGTATCGGATCAGTCACCCTTCCAACGGACGTGTGACGCCATTTCTTGAGACGACAAAAGAGGTTAGACCTGAGGGCACCTTTTTTACTTATCTTCTTTATTTTTGTTTTATTTATTTTGATATATAATTGCATGAGAGTCGTTTGAGGCATGATGTGATTGTTGGATGAGCGGGATATGTGTTCCCTTTTGTGGTATATCGGATGGAAACCCGGACGTAAATTACATAGCCGATTCCGAATGGACGGTAGTATGGTCTGCACTCGGGATACAATGCCACGTACCACTTAAGATACATGTATCTCGTTTCATCCAAATTTGTATTGAGCATGTAATAGTCTTTAGGTAATTCGTTTATTATTTAAGGCATGGTTTAATTTAGTTTGTTATTTATTTGTTAAAGCATATTTAGGTTGTTCCTTATGCATGTTATTAGTTTATGATGTGTTTGGATAATGATTTATACATGTTGATTTAATGGTTCATTATGCTCGTTGTGTTACATTGTGTGGAGTTATTTGGATGAAAGCATGTTAGATCTAAGTACCCTTGAGCATGATTATCGAGTAGACTTGGTTGATTCATTGTACAAATTATATCATCACAAGTGACATAAGTAAGGGACCATTCCGAACCCACGGTTTGAGGTCTTCCCATGCGAGGGGTGAGTGCGGCCTTAAATCTTGTCCCGGTTCACACCGGGTGGCGACTCCATGTTATTTCGTACTTCCCACTAGGCCGCGAGCCTAGAACAGCGTCGCCCAAGTTCTATGTCCCACACCTGCTAGTCGAATGACTGGAATGTGTTGAGGGAACTCAGCTGCATGTATAGGTTCCCTAATTCTCTGGAACTCCGGGTGCCTTCATCGAATGAAAGATCGATTACAAGGTTCCGGGGTGGATGAGATTCTATGTACGTCCATTTTTTGTAGGGTTGAGGTTTCCTATTCCGAGACTGGTTTGGGAGGTTTTGGATCATTTTGAAGTTGCACCTTCACAGCTAATGCCAAATGCGTGGAGGATTTTATTATCGATTGAATGTTTGTCTTTCAAATTGGGAGTACTCTTTGAGGTAAATGATGTTTTAGAGACGTACTATCTGAAGGAGCATTTGAAGGAGAAAGGAAGATATACATTGATCCTTCGTCAGAGAAAGACGTATTTAGTTACTGGATAGCCGACTAATGATAGGGGAAATTGGCAGTCTTATTATTTCTTTGCAAAGGGTGAGGGTATATTTGGATCGACCGGGGCTGGTCGAATCCCAGAATTTTGGTGTTTGTCGAGTGAGTAGTTCGTTCTTTCTCTCTAAATTTTAATCCTTGAGTCATACTTGCGTATTGAATAACCATGTTCTTGTTGCTGCAGATCCTCTACTAAACAAGTCATTCGTCACGACTGCACGTACAATCTCCAACACCAAAGCTATTCTATCTCTGTCGGCTGAAGAAAGACACTGTAAGACTTTTTTAACGGAAAAGAGGTTAAGGGAAACCCCGTTGTGGAAGGAAATTTATCACCGAGAAGAAGGTAAGGTTCTGGCCTCATGTAACAATGTTTTGCCCGTGATAAATTGTAGATGGTCGTGTCAAACATTATATGGAGGGTATAGATATCGAGAGCCCCTAAAACCTGAAGAATTTTTATGCGCAGAGGAAATGATGATTGAGCCATTCACCGTAGCTTCACTTGACGAGATAAAGAGTCGGAAGAAGTCAAAGAAGTCGAAGAAGAAAGAACTAGAAGCCGAAAAAGAAGTTGGAAATCAACAAAGGGAAGTCATTTCAAGTGAGGGTGCCGCAGAGAAAGTGAAGTCGACTGCAATGATTTCCACGAGGAAGAAAAGGAAGTCTATCGCTGAAGCGGAAGTGGAAGAGGACTCTGATAACCTCATCTTAAAGGTTCCACGAGAGTCGACTGCAATTTCTGACCCTTCAAGCATTGATTCATTCGTTGAAGGGCTTCTTCTTGAGGGGGGTGAAGTAAGGTTGCATAAATTGGCCCGGTGGAGGCCATGAAGAAATCCATCACATTGAATTATCAAGTAAGTAGAGCTACTTATTATTATTATTATTATTATTATTATTTTGGGTCGAATGTTGTTCTGACTCGACTTCTTCAGGCACTGGAATGTAGTCTATACATGCGGAAGAATGCGGAATCCAATCAGAGGAGGATCAAGGAGCTGGAGAAAACATTGTCGGTGGTGAGGAATGAGTCGTCAGATCTGAAGTCCGGGCTGGTCGCTTCTCAAATGAAGGAGATGGGGCTCGAGAAAGAATTGAAGGAGGTCAAGGCTACTTTGAAGATGAAAAGGAGACGGCCGAGCTTACAATTGATAGCTATAAAGCAAGTTTTGAAAATGTGAAAAAGGAAAATGAATCATTGTTAGAGCAAATGGAGGATATCGCCATTGATTCCATGATGAAAAAAAGATATGACTTAATGAAGGAATATCTTGCCGGGAAACACGTAGACTGGAAGCCGGAGAAATGGATTAAAGAGTATGAAAGGCGTGCCACTGGTATTGATTCATCGACGGAGGACGATTATGAAGAAATAAGGTTGGAGGTTGAGTTGAAGAATGACGAGGTCGAGCCAAGTGCATTTCATGTAGATGAGACAAAGGAGGTCGAGAAACACGTAGAGGAGGGAGAGGATGTCGGACCTGCGGCTGTTCACTCTGAATCGAAGATGGCGGTCGAGACTCAAGAAGATGTTCCTGCCAGTCTTCCAACAACAGCCGATGGAGAAGGAGCTAGTCTTTGAAATTTAAGGGTTCGGTATTAACTTCAAAAATTTTGTATAAAGTTTGAATCAGTGGTCTGATAGGAAGGCGGAAAGCCACATTTTGAACAATCAACGTTGTGTATAAGTGTCGAATAATGAACGATCTTTTATTTTGTGTATAAGTGTCAAATGATATTTTACTGAACGATCTTTTATTGCAATTAGTCGAATGACTTCTATAAATTTCCTTATTTCATTCTTATAACTACTATTGGAAAATATAACTGCCAACAAACAAACGACAAAACATAAGTGTTACCGGATGAATTGCTTAAGATGCACCACGTTCCAACTGTTGCGCACGAGAGTCCCCTCCATAGTCTGTAGCTTGTAGGCTCCTTTCCCGACAACTTTCGTGACGAGGTAAGGGCCTTCCCAATTTGGACCCAACTTTCCGTCTCCAATTTCCTTGGTGTTCTAGAACACTCTCCGTATGACCCAATCTCCAGCCTTGAAAGTCCTACTCCTGATGTTTTTGTCAAAGTATATGGCCATCCTTTATTGATAAGTAGCCAGTCGAATGGAAGCTCGGTCCCTTGTCTCATCAATCGTTTCGAGATTGAAATTCATCAACCGTTGATTGTTTTCTTCGTTGAGCCATTGGTAGCGTGGGGAAGGGATGACCTCTTCAGTTGGAATTACTACTTCCATTCCAAATGCTAATGCGAAAGGAGTTTCGCCTGTCGAAGACCTCACCGTTGTCCTATATGACCACAACACTCCTGGAAGTTCATCCGCCCAAGTGCCCTTAGTCTTCTCTGTGGGACACAGAAACTGGGCGACGCATGCTGTCCTAGGCTCGGGGCCTAGTCGGGAGTACGGAGTAGCCACGGGGGACTAAACCGGAGAATAATGGAGTCGCCACCCGGTGTGAACCGGGAAAATGAGATTTAAGGCCGCACTCACCCCTCGCAAGGGAAGACCTCAAACCGTTGGGTTCGGAATGGTCCCTTACTCATGTCACTTGTAATGAAAGGATTTATATAATAATTTAAACAAGCTGAAGTAACACTTATTTCTAAGGGTATCATGCTTCTAAATTACATTTATAAAATAAAATATGCGCCTAAATATACATGTATTTCACATATAAGATTGCATGCTTAGAAGTACATTAATCAACAAACAAACAATTTCATTGGCATGTTGTATTCATGGAAACGCAAGCGCATACTAACCACACAAGCACCATAATAAGGCGAATCAAATGATGGCGAACATGTGATTTCATAGACATATCAAAAACAAATAGCCATTACATGTCCATGCACAAATAAAAGAGTCAACTAAGTACATAATGCAAAAAGATGCTTAGAGATGCAATTAGGCATTAAAGTGAGCATGCTATGACGTGGTGCAAAAGAAGATAGATATAGATACAGACGCACATGTGATGAAAATGACTCAATTCAGTGTATTCGCGTTCGTGTAGCGTTCGTAAACGCGTTCGAATGGTAAACAGAAGGTTCGCATCCGTTTAGCGTTTGATAACGCGTTCGAACGGGACCAGACAGAAAATATGCGTTCGTCCGGCGTTTTGGAACGCGTTCGAACGGGTTATAGCAGTGACCTCCAAAATGCAGTAAAAAACATGACACATACATGAACATATGAATATATGACTTCTCGTGCATAACAACATGTTAAGGGGCGCGGCAAATCATTGTAGCAAAGGTAGCTTTCAAGCATTTCCATCCCTCAAAGTGAAGGACCTTTGATCTCACTTGATAAGCCCATGCGCAATGCAATATGATGCATGAATTTTCAAAAAGACGTTATGAAGCGAATAACTAAATAAAAGAGGCGCGTCAAAGTACTGTCGTAAAGGTGGCCTTTTAGGCTCTTTGTCTCTTAAAGAGAGGACCTTTAGACCAACATACTAAGCCCATGCGCAATGTGATATGATGCATGGTCATGTAAGAAGACGTCATACTAAACAACAAAATAAAGGGGCGCGGCGAAATACTACCGTAAAGGTGGCCTTTTGGGGCTCTTTGTCTCTCAAAGAGAGGACCTTTAGACCAACATACTAAGCCCATGCGCGTCACATCACAATACATGAAATAAAGACAATAAAAGTGTAGGACTTCATATGCCCAATTGAACGTACATTCAACCCAAACACACTTCATCCGGCGCGGCGAAGTAGTGTCACAAAGGTGGCCTTTTAGGCTCTTCGTCTCTCAAAGAGAGGACCTTTGGACTAACTCACTAAGCCCATGCGCTCAATCACATATACATACAAAAATAAAGACAATCATAACGAACTTAGTATGACCGATTGAACATATCTTACATCCAACCGAACACACATCAACCGGCGCGGCAAAGCATCGTGGTAAAGGATTTAAACCCTCCAAATAGGGAACCTTTAATCCGACTTACTAAGCCCATGCGCTCGATCGCATCACAACATAAATAAATAACATGCGGAAATTAAAAGACGGAATAATAAAGTGCGAATAATCAGATAACATAAAGCGAAATATTCGCCGTTTACTCAAGTGGTACGTGGAGTTGTATCCCAAGTACAGACCGCACTACCGTCCATTCGGAATCGGCTACGGAATTTACGTCTGGGTTTCCATCCTATATACCACGAGAGACGACGTATTTTCCGTTTTAATCAATGGCCACAACACACATCACATGCAAACAATATTCAATAAATAATTAACACAATCAAAAGAATCAATAAAAATCAAAATAAAAAAGTGTGAAAGGTACCCTCAGGTCTAACCTTTTAAGTTGTCTTCCGGACTCGCGTTTACAACCGTCGGAAGGGCTATCACTCCGTTTTACTGCTATTACACTGGTTTGCATTTTACCTCGCTGTTTCGCTGTTTTGCTCGCTGTTTTCACTCCGTTTTACTGCTATTTCGCTGCCGCTTCGCTGCTCACTGTTTCAGGTACATTTATGGACTATTTTGTGCGGTTTTGGGACTGTTTTGGGGTATTTTCGGGGACTGACTTACTCACTGTTTGGCTTACTGTTGAGGGGCTGTTTGGCTTACTGTTTTATGGTGATTTTTGGTGATGGCAGTGAGGGTTTATGTGCTCGGTTTGGGCAGTGGCGTGTTTAAAGTGCTGATCGGTGATGGGCTCTTAAGTGTTCAGGTCATTGGGCGTGTTTAAGGCAATTGGCGTAGAGGGTTGGCAGTGGGCGTTCTTGTTGAATGACTTGGGACGTTTGCTTGGTGAGTTTATTGTGGCTTAGTGGAGTGGCTTATGTGTGGAGTGTGAGATAGATGGCTGAGTGAGGGACTTGATCACCGAGAGTCTAAGGGGGGGCAAGTGGCTTACGGTGCTTGTGGTCGAAGAGGCTGTGAGTGATCAAAGGGGGAGATTGTGATCAAAAGGGTAGGTTGAGGCAATTTGTGGAGGCTGTTGAAGGTCGGTTTGTATTGTTTTGTGACTGTTTAATGCTTGTTTGTGGCTTATGGCAGTGCACTTATGGCGTGTGGTTTTGAGGGAGGCTGATGAAGGCAAGGGCCAGCGTGGCAGTTGGGGTGTGGCTTCAGCGTGAGGTTGATGGGTTCTGTAGGTCTGCGTGAAGGATCAGGCTATTGGCAGTGGCTTTGGCTTTATTTTCTTTGTGTGAGCCGTATATTAGAGAGATGGAAGAGAGATGGCCGAAGCTTTTAGTGTTCGGGTTTGTGTTTGAGAGAGATGAAGTGCGTGTAGGGTTCTTTTTTTTTTTTCTCTGTGCCGTGTCTTAGACAGTGTCCCTTAGGGTTGCAAAAAGTCATGTTTATATAGTTATCAATTAGGGTTTGCATGGTTTGTTAATAAGGAAATAAATCAATTTAGAATTATGTGTATATGATTGGAATATTTTAGGCAAGAGATAATTGTAATTTGGGTAGGAATTTCTTAAATTTGGTGAGTGTTTTAATTAAATTAGGAATTATTTTATTTTGATTGATTTTAATTTGGAAGTGAATTATTTAATTTTGGTATTTGATTTTTGATTTATTTGATTTAATTTTAATTGCAATTAATTTAATTTATTAATTTAATTGGTTTGTAATTTAGATTTAACATTTAATTCATTTAATTGATTATTTAATTTCAATTTAGTTTATATTTGTGAGTTAATTAATTTTAATTTGTGAATTTAATTTAATTAAGATTTTATTTTAATTAGTTTGTGAATTTAATTTAAAATTTGTGACATATTTTAAATGTTTTGATTTGTTACATATATTAATTATTTCTTTGGATGTGATTTAATGGGCTTGGGCTAAGGTTAAGTTTTTTTTTAAAACGGAGATCCAACAGCGAACCCGAAGCTAAACACGTGAACTAAATCCGACAAAACCGTCAATTCTTGACTCTTCCCTTCTGACGTCCGTTTCCCGCGATTTCCGCGACTTAAAAGATAGTGCCTCCAAATGAGGCTCATCATCGGGTTTCACATGCAAAAATACAATGCCTACAGTCGCCCCCACTTTGATGGGACTTGTGCAGTGTGTGACAGTGACAATCCTATCAAAGTCTATGCAATGCATTTTTACTTACCTGGCTCGCCACCTGTCACCTGGTCCGCCTGTTGTGTTGGGTTGATGTGGGCCTCGACCCTTGGATTCATTCCCAGATTTTATTCATTCTTCTGGATTCGTTCCGAACTCTGAGATTATTCTTATGGATTCCTTCCGTATTCTGAGATTCATTCTCTGGATTCCTTCCAAATTCTGAGATTCATTCTCTGGATTCCTTCCACATTCTGAGGTTCATTCTCTGGATTCCTTCCAAATTCTGAGATTCATTCTCTGGATTCCTTCCAAATTCTGAGATTCATTCTCTGGATTCCTTCCAAATTCTGAGATTCCTTCTCTGGATTCTTTCCATATTCTGAGATTCATTCCCGGATTCATTCCAAAACTGAGATTCATTCCCGGATTCGTTCCAAACTCTGATGATGTGGGCCTCGGCCCTAGGATTCATTCCTGGATTCATTCCATAACTCTGACGACGTGGGCCTCGGCCCTAGGATTCATTCCTGGATTCTTCCATAATTCTGACGACGTGGGCCTCGGCCCTAGGATTCATTCCCAGATTCATTCCTGGATTCATTCCAATCTTTGATGATGTGGGCCTCGGCCTTAGGATTCATCCTCAAAACTGATACTGACGTGGGTCTCAACCCTGTGACTCATCCCCGAGCTGATACTGATGTGGCCTCGACCCATGCTGATACTGATGTGGGCCTCGACCCATACTGATACGGATGTGGGCCTCAACCCCGGACGCATCCCCAAGCTGATACTGATGTGGGCCCTGACCCATGCTGATACTGATGTGGGCCTCAACCCATGCTGATACTGATGTGGGCCTCGCCCCCAGACTGATATTGTACTGTCGCTGCTTTTGGTTGACTTGCATTTGACGCTTTCTCTTTTTCGTTGTTGAAACCTGTGATTTACAAAACAAAACAAACACCAAAAAGAATGCCAAAATACGTTACGTGTATGCATGCATGGATGAAGTTCCTATTCCGTTGGGTTAGGTTTTCTATCAATTCTCTTGATGACTGTTTAGTTTTCTCTTCCTTATGCAAAGAACTATTTCATTCTATCTTCTTTGACTGGCTCGATGTACTCATTCATTTCCAAGTTTGACAATCTCACTGTCCTCATTTCCCAATTTCTGAACGGCTAACTTATCCTTTCTGCTTGCTTTTTCTGAGGATCCCCCGTGTTCTGAGCATCTTAATACCAAGATTGAATGCTTTTGTCACATGCACTCATGTTGCAAGTTGAGAAGTGGAGATTCAGGCAAGTAAGCGAAATGAACTTCTTTATTATTGTTGAGAAAAGGTCCGAACAAGCAAACAAAATCAATGTCTTTATTAAAAATGCAAGATAAACTTGGAGAAACAGCAGTGCCTTCTTCCTCAGCCTATGGTTCTTCATCATTGTCATCCCTTATCCCAATGAATGAAGCTGAGTGGTTGAGAGCCTGGAGGACAAGGGTTTCGGGTAGGCCAGAGTTGATCATGTAGTTAGGTAGGGGATTTCTGTGTACATTGGGTTGTTCTCTTTCTGGGTCAGGTATTTTGTGGGTGTCAATGAGGTCTTGGATCTCATGCCTAAGGCGGGGGCAATTGTCAGTTTCATGACCCTTTGGTGGTGGAAGTAACAGAATAAGTTTAAGTCAAGGTAGTGGGGTACAGGGCTTGGAAGTGGTTTAGGTTCAAGGGTTTCAGGAGTCCTTGCATCTTCAACTTTTCAAACACCTTCGATAGAGGCCTGCCAAGGTTGGAAAATCGCCTATTTCTGATGGCGGCAACCTCGGCAGTAGTGGGCCTTGTCTCAGAATACCCCCCAAAATTCCTTTTATTCTGGCCATAAAACTTCCGGTTCTCGGCCTCCTCTTCTTCAATGTCCATGACAGTTTCCCTTAGCTGTCGGAAATCCGTAATCATTGAATTCATCCTCCTCAACTTGCCATAGATCGAGGGCTTGGTGCCCTTAATGATCATTTTAATCTGGTCCTTCTCAGAGGGCCGAGTCTGCATCTTCAGAAGTTGGCTTCTCCAGCGGTCTACATACTCCTTGAAGCTTTCTTCTGGCTTCTGCTTAGTGTTTTCCAAATCATGAAGTGACAAATCAATCTCTAAGTCTGTAACATATTGCTTCAGAAAATCATCAGCTAGTTCCCTCCAATCTTCTTTAACCTTCTTTTCAAGGCTATGATACCAAACCACAGGAGCCCCCTCAAGTGACATCCCAAACATCTTTTGGACTTGGCGCTGTGATAGGCCCACTGAACTCATGACCGAGACATATTGCTGCAGATGGACTCTCGGGTCTCCATTCCCATTAAACTTGGCCATGTCGGGCATTCTGAACTGAGCAGGCAACTGTTCCTCAAAGGTCATCGCCTCATAGTCTAGTAAGTCTTCATCCTTACCCTTCATCTTACGGGTAACAGACTCTACCTGGTCATGGAGTTTCTGCAATTCTGCCTGAGACCCAACTGTTCTCCCAGTGGCATAATCAGCCATATCATCATCAAAAGCGGGGATGTCATCCCCCAATCCATTCGGAGTCTCCTCACGTCTTACATTCTCAGAGTTTCCCCCAGCACGGGGCACAACCATATTTGTCATGGCAACAGTCAAGGCTTGCACTGTTCGGTAATCTTGGCCAAACCATTTTCCAACTGATCTATCCGGATACCTCATTATCGGATGTACTAATGTCTGTTACCGATCTTTTGGTGAGTCTTCCCTCTTCCCTAACCCAACGGGAGTCTATGATGGCTTTTAGAACACAAGGGTTAGCATGATGTATGTATGCATGTGGTGCGTGAGATGCATGTAACATATATAACATACTAAATCAATTAAAATTTTCACACAAATCGGCCTGTTATCATTTTAGAAGCTTTCGGGCTAATTGTCATAGGAGTGAACTCATACCAGTTTAAATGGCCCAACAAGTTCACGTCTCATGGCAAGGAGCCCAACTAAATCCAAATGGTAACATTCCGAACACAAACACAAGGTGGCTCATCAACACTTAGAAGCCATCGGCCCAATCGTCATAAAATACGTTCTTGTCCCAGTTTAAATGGCCCAACAAGCCCATATCTTATGACAAATAGTCCAAATGAATCCAAACGATGATGTTCCCAAACACAAGCATAGAAGAGAGATAATGCAAACATAACATAACAATTTTTACATAATGGCCCATCAACATTTCAGAAGCTTTGGGCCTAATAGTCATATGGTACGAACTTGCCCCAGTTTAAATGGCCCAGCAAGCCCGCATTTCTGACAATAGTCCAACTGCATCCAAATGAGGATGGTCCACAAGCACATACTCAAGGAAATAATTGTTACTTTAACCATACAAACCGGTCTATGGGTGGGTTAGCAAGAGTATAGACAAAGGCTCTCACCGGCGAAGGATGGCCCACAACTAGGTCTCCCCACTCAAGGGTTCAAGCAACCAAGTGAGCGCACCCTTTTTTATACACTAAGGTACGTGCCAATGAGCTATGGTGTGTGACGGACTGTCAAATGGATTTCCGTTGTAGATTCCCCAGAGGGAAGGTGGAGCGAGGCTCACTTAAATACCCAAGCCTCTTAGGCTCTTATCGCTTGGTGTCAGGAATAAACAACGAGTCCTCCAAATTAGTCCATCACAATAGGCTACGAGTAGATGGCTATCTAGGTGCCTTCACAGTTTTTTTTTCCTTCTAGAAATGTAGTGAGTGAAGGAAGACACCAAACCATTACCTAGCCTCAAAATGCCTTTGATTAAACCCCCATTTCATCCACTATAGACACGGTCAATTAGAACATAAATCCAAACATTACAAGATAATATTTCGGGGCCGATTCTCTATCCCCAGTGGAGTCGCCAGACTGTGGGACACAGAAACTGGGTGACGCATGCTGTCCTAGGCTCGGGGCCTAGTCGGGAGTACGGAGTAGCCACGGGGGACTAAACCGGAGAATAATGGAGTCGCCACCCGGTGTGAACTGGGAAAATGAGATTTAAGGCCGCACTCACCCCTCACAAGGGAAGACCTCAAACCGTTGGGTTCGGAATGGTCCCTTACTCATGTCACTTATAATGAAAGGATTTATATAATAATTTAAACAAGCTGAAGTAACACTTATTTCTAAGGGTATCATGCTTCTAAATTTACATTTATAAAATAAAATATGCGCCTAAATATACATGTATTTCACATATAAGATTGCATGCTTAGAAGTACATTAAATCAACAAACAAACAATTTCATTGGCATGTTGTATTCATGGAAACGCAAGCGCATACTAACCACACAAGCACACATAAAGGTGAATCAAATGATGGCGAACATGTGATTTCATAGACATATCATAAACAAATAGCCATTACATGTCCATGCACAAATAAAAGAGTCAACTAAGTAGATAATGCAAAAAGACGCTTAGAGATGCAATTAGGCATTAAAGTGAGGATGCTATGACGTGGTGCAAAAAGAAGATAGATATAGATACAGACGTACATGTGATGAAATGACTCAATTCAGTGTATTCGCGTTCGTGTAGCGTTCGTAAACGCGTTCGAACGGTAAACAGAAGGTTCGCGTCCGTATAGCGTTTGATAACGCGTTCGAACAGGACCAGACAGAAAACATGCGTTCGTTCGTGCGGCGTTTCGGAACGCGTTCGAACGGTTATATAGCATGACCTCCAAAATGCAGTAAAAAACATGACACATACATGAACATATGAATATATGACTTCTCGTGCATAACAACATGTTAAGGGGCGCGGCAAATCATTGTAGCAAAGGTAGCTTTCAAGCATTTTCATCCCTCAAAGTGAAGGACCCTTGATCTCACTTGATAAGCCCATGCGCAATGCAATATGATGCATGAATTTTCAAAAAGACGTTATGAAGCGAATAACTAAATAAAAGAGGCGCGGTAAAGTACTGTCGTAAAGGTGGCCTTTTAGGCTCTTTGTCTCTTAAAGAGAGGACCTTTAGACCAACATACTAAGCCCATGCGCAATGTGATATGATGCATGGTCATGTAAGAAGACGTCATACTAAACAACAAAATAAAGGGGCGCGGCGAATACTGCCGTAAAGGTGGCCTTTTGGGGCTCTTTGTCTCTCAAGAGAGGACCTTTAGACCAACATACTAAGCTCATGCGCGTCACATCACAATACATGAATAAAGACAATAAAAGTGTAGGACTTCGTATGCCCAATTGAACGTACATTCAACCCAAACACACTTCGTCTGGCGCGGCGAAGTAGTGTCATAAAGGTGGCCTTTTAGGCTCTTCGTCTCTCAAAGAGGACCTTTGGACTAACTCACTAAGCCCATGCGCTCAATCACATCATACATACAAAAATAAAGACAATCATATCGAACTTAGTATGCCCGATTGAACATATCTTACATCCAACCGAACACACATCACCCGGCGCGGCAAAGCATCGTGGTAAGGATTTTAACCCCTCCAAATAGGGAACCTTTAATCCGACTTACTAAGCCCATACGCTCGATCGCATCACAACATAAATAAATAACATGCGGAAATTAAAAGACGGAATAATAAAGTGCGAATAATCAAGATAACATAAAGCGAAATATTCGCCGTTTACTCAAGTGGTACGTGGAGTTGTATGTATCCCAAGTACAGACCGCACTACCGTCCATTCGGAATCGGCTACGGAATTTACGTATGGGTTTCCATCCTATATACCACGAGAGACGACGTATTTTCCGTTTTAATCAATGGCCACAACACACATCACATGCAAACAATATTCAATAAATAATTAACACAATTAAAAGAATCAATAAAAATCAAAATAAAAAAGTGTGAAAGGTACCCTCAGGTCTAACCTTTTAAGTTGTCTTCCGGACTCGCGTTTACAACCGTCGGAAGGGCTATCACTCCGCAACTTTTCTGGTTCACTGGTTTGCGTTTTACCTCGCTGTTTCACTGTTTTGCTCACTGTTTTCACTCCGTTTTACTGCTATTTCGCTGCCGCTTCGCGCTCACTGTTTCAGGTACATTTAGGGACTGTTTTGTGCGGTTTTGGGACTGTTTTGGGGTATTTTCGGGGACTGACTTACTCACTGTTTGGCTTACTATTGAGGGGCTGTTTGGCTTACTGTTTTATGGTGATTTTCGGTGATGGCAGTGAGGGTTTATGTGCTCGTTTTGGGCAGTGGCGTGTTTAAAGTGCTGATCGGTGATGGGCTCTTAAGTGTTCAGGTCATTGGGCGTGGTTAAGGCAATTGGCGTAGAGGGTTGGCAGTGGGCGTTCTTGTTGAATGACTTGGGACGTTTGCTTGGTGAGTTTATTGTGGCTTAGTGGAGTGGCTTATGTGTGGAGTGTGAGATAGATGGCTGAGTGAGGGACTTGATCGCCGAGAGTCTAAGGGGGGGCAAGTGGCTTACGGTGCTTGTGGTCGAAGAGGCTGTGAGTGATCAAAAGGGGAGATTGTGATGAAAAGGGTAGGTTGGGCAATTTTGGAGGATGCTGTTGAAGGTCGGTTTTGTATTGTTTTGTGACTGTTTAATGCTTGTTTGTGGCTTATGGCATGTGCACTTATGGCGTGTGGTTTTGAGGGAGGCTGATGAAGGCAAGGGCCAGCGTGGCAGTTAGGGTGTGGCTTCAGCGTGAGTTGTTGGTGGGTTCTGAGTAGGTCTGCGTGAAGGATCAGGCTATTGGCAGTGGCTTTGGCTTTATTTTCTTTGTGTGAGCCGTATATTAGAGAGATGGAAGAGAGATTGCCGAAGCTTTTAGTGTTCAGGGTTTGTGTTTGAGAGAGATGAAGTGCGTGTAGGGTTCTTTGTTTTTTTGTGTTTCTCTCTGTGCCGTGTCTTAGAGAGTGTCCCTTAAGGTTGCAAAAAGTCATGTTTATATAGTTATCAATTAGGGTTTGCATGGTTTGTTAATAAGGAAATAAATCAATTTAGAATTATGTGTATATGATTGGAATATTTTAGGCAAGAGATAATTGTAATTTGGGTAGGAATTTCTTAAATTTGGTGAGTGTTTTAATTAAATTAGGAATTATTTTATTTTGATTGATTTTATTTGGAAGTGAATTATTTAATTTTGGTATTTGATTTTGATTTATTTATTTAATTTTAATTGAAATTAATTTAATTTATTAATTTAATTGGTTTGTAATTTAGATTTAACATTTAATTCATTATTTTGATTATTTAATTTCATTTAGTTTTATTTGTGAGTTAATTATTTTAATTTGTGAATTTAATTTATTAAGATTTTATTTTAATTAGTTTGTGAATTTAATTTAAATTTGTGACATATATTTTAAATGTTTTGATTTGTGACATATATTAATTATTTCTTTGGATGTGATTTAATGGGCTTGGGCTAAGGTTAATTTTTTTTTAAAACGGAGATCCAACAGCGAACCCGAAGCTAAACACGTGAACAAAATCTGACAACCGTCAATTCTTGACTCTTCCCTTCCGACGTCCGTTTCCCCGTTTCCGCGACTTAAAAGATAGTGCCTCCAAATGAGGCTCATCATCGGGTTTCACATGCAAAAATACAATGCCTACATTCTCCAACCTCTTCTTCAAAGTGTTCATGATCGTCTTGTTGGACGATTCGGCCTGGCCGTTCGCTTGTGGAAAGCATGGTGTCGAAAAGTTTAATTTTATGCCCTAATTCCTGCAGAAGTTTTGAAAGTGATGGCTGATGAATTGAGAGCCATTATCAGTCACAATTTCACTTGGTATGCCGAATCGACAAATGATGTTTTTTATACGAATGTTTGAGCTTCTTTGTCGCGTACTCTAGCGAATGCTTCAGCTTCTATCCACTTCGAGTAATAATTTGTCATCACAAGCATGTAGACTCATTGGCCAGAAGCGGTTGGGAGTTTTCCTACTATGTCCATTCCCCACTTCATAAACGGTAATGGAGATATAATAGGATTTAGTTTCTCTGGTGGAAGATGAGGAACTGGTGCAAACCTCTGGCACTTGTAATACTTTTTAGTGAATTATGTGGAGTCAATTCTCATTGTTGGCCAATAATACCCTGTCGAATACGCTCGAAGAGCCAGGCTCCTGCCATCAAAATGGTTCCCACACTCCCCTTCATGCAACTCTGTCAACACATGTTGTGTTTCATCGTGTGTTAGGCATTTCAAATAAGGTCCTGTGAACGATCTTCTTAGCAGCTGACCGTCGAACACAACGAACCTCGCAGACAGTCTCTGGACTTTTCTGGCTTGTACTTTGTCTTCTGGAAGCGAGCCTTTTTGTAAATACTCGACTATAGGCGTCATCCAAGTGTCAACTGAATCAACCGCTGCAACAGTTGTTTCTTCCTTCCAAATTACCGGCTAGCTCAAATACACTACAGGTATTGTTCATGGTTTGTCCCCCTCCATTGTCGATCCGAGGGTTGCCAATGCATCTGCTTGGGAATTTTCGATTCTTGGGACTTAGGTTATGGAAAATTTCTCAAATGTTGAAAGTATTACCGGCTAGCTCAAATGTTTACCTTTTGTAAGTAGGAAGCCATCGTTTGACCTCTAGCATGATAAGATCCTTCGATTTGGTTGACTATCAACTGAGAGTCATATTTCACTTTTATCTCTCTAGATCCCAGTTCTTTAGCTAATAATAACCCTCTGATCAATGCCTCGTACTCTGCTTCGTTGTTGGTAACTCTAAAACTGTATTTGATTGTCTGTTGCAAAGTGTCGCTTGTCGAGGTAGTGATCATGATTCCAAGACCGCAGCCCTTTTTGTTACTGGACCTGTCGACTGCTAACTTCCAATGTATTGTCGGCTGAATGGAGTTGATCTCAGTTTGAGCCACTGCAAGGAGGTCGGGAGTGAAGTCGGCCACAAAATCTGCCAGTGCTTGAGATTTGATGGCGGTCCTAGGTTGGTAAGTTATGTCGTGTTCCCCAAGTTCAATTGCCCACTTCATCAATCTCTCTGACAATTCTGGTTTACGGAGTATGCTTCTTAATGGATATGTCGTGTATTCCGTGATCGGATGTCCTTGAAAGTAAGGTCTGAGTTTTCTCACGGCTGTAACAAATGCGAAAACCAATTTCTCCATTAAAGGGTAGCGTGATTCTGCTCCCAACAATGCTTTACTTACGTAGTAGACTGGTTGTTGAATTCCTGACTCCTCTCTCACTAAGACTCCTCTAACCGCGTGTTCTGAAACTCCCAAATAGAGGTAGAGCCTCTCATTGTCGTGTGGTTTCGACAACAATGAAGGTGTAGTGAGGTACTATTTGAGTCCTTTCAGTGCTTCCTCACAAGCAGGAGTCCACTCAAAGCTGTTTGCCTTTTTTAAAGTTGAAAAGAACAAAAAACTTTTATCTGTGGATTTGGAGATGAACCTGTTTAACGCGGCGATCCTCCCAGTTAGCCGCATGACGTCCTTCGGGCTGGAAGGAGATGGAATGTCGAGAATTGATCTAATCTGGTCTGTATTCGCTTCTATTCCTCATCGAGTGACTACGTACCCCAAGAATTTCCTTGAGGCGACACCAAACGCACACTTAGTAGGATTCAATTTCATTTCGTACATGTCCATGATGTCGAGGCTTCTTCCAGATGATTAAGGTATTGCTTCGATTTGATGGACTTCACCAGTTTGATTGTCGAACATCTTGTTGACCAGTCGTTGGTATGTTGCTCCCGCGTTTTTTAAGCTGAATGGCATGACCTTGTAACAACAAATCCATTGGTTTATGACAAAGGCTATCTTCTCTTCATCGTCAGGATGTATGAGGATCAGGTTGTAGCCTGAATACGCATCCATAAAGCTTAATAGCTCATGCCCTGCTGTTGCGTCGACCATTGAATCAATATGTGGCAGTGGGAACGAGTCCTTTGGAAAAGCTTTGTTCAAATCCGTAAAGTCGATGCAGACACTCCACTTTCCATTCTTTTTCTTCACAACTACAACATTCGCAAGCCACTCCGGAAACTGTACTTCTTTAACTGCTCCGTTCTGTAATAACTTCTGAATCTCTTCATCAATGATCTGGTTCATTTCAGGGGTGAACTTTCTTCTTTTCTGCCTAACCGGGGTGTGGTCTGAATCCACATGAAATTGATGAGTAATGAGCTGCGGATCGATTCCAGTCATATCTTTGTAAGACCATGCAAAATTGTCGTGTCGCCCCTTCAAGAATTCAACAAGGTCGGCTCTGAGTTTGGGATCTAAGTCAGCCCCAATTAATGCCTTGTGATCTGTAAACTGAGGATGAATTTGGACCTCATCGAGCTTCTCTATATTTGGTAGATTCGGCTCCGGAGCATGAGGCCCAGTCAGTAATTGCTATGCTGACTCAGTTTTAGCCTTCAAAGTCGTCTGGTAGCAACTTCTTGACGCCAATCTATCACCTTTAATTTCTTGAACCCCCCACTTGGTAGGGAATTTTATTACTTGATGGTAAGTAGACGACACCGCCCTCATGTCGTGAATCCAAGGTCTGCCCATGATCAGATTATAGGCTGAAGGGCTGTCTAAGACCAGAAATATTGTCATTCTGTTGACTCCAGCTACGTAGATTGGGAGTGATATTTCCCCTATTGTGAATTTTTGATCTCCGCTAAACCCGATTAGTACTGTCGTCCGTCGGTTTATTTTATCCAGCTCGACCCCCATGTCAGCAAGGGCACTAGCAAAAATTATATTAGCTGAGGAGCCTGTGTCGACCAGTACTCGTTTGATCATAAATTTTGCCACCTGTAAGGAAATGACCAAAGCGTCATGGTGTGGATTTAAATTGTGTGAATCCCCGTCGTCTGGAAACTCTATTATAAAATCCATGAAGATTTTCTCTACAGACATCGAGGAATGTGAAGTATTATTTGCCAGAGCCCTTCAATGTCGTTTAGCTGCCGAATATGTTGCTCCACTGATTCCCGATCCTCCTGAAATGACATTAACGGTGTTATTAATTGGGGGTGGTGGGGTTGGAATTTCTCCTTGACCATCTCTCTCGTCCCTTCGCGCCAAGGTTGCTTTCCATTTATCAGTGAGTAAATCTCTCAGGAACCCCTTGTTCAGTAGCTCCAGAACTTCTAATCTCAAAGCTACACATTCCGCTGTCGTATGACCATAGTCTCTGTGGAATTCACACCACTTCATAGTGTCCTTTTTGGTCGAATTGTCTCTGGAGCGTGGAGGCCACTTTACTTCATTCCCCATCTTCTAAGCACAGAGACCAGTTCTCCGGGAGAATTTGTAAAGTTGTAGTCCGGGAGCCTAGGTTTCCTAGCTGGCAGCTCCTCCCTACTTTTGTACGGACTTGATCGTCTGTCAATACTTTTGTAGAAAGGTCGTCACTCTTCTCTTGGTTGGTTCCTCCCTTCCTTGTGAGAGTGGATATCCATATCGTGTCGCCTGGGAGCAACAGGCTTTCGGTCCACTCGTGCATTCGTAACATCTTCCCTTCTTTTATTTCTTTTATCTTCTTCCCACCTTATTTCTACCTGGGCCCGCGCCATGACCTGGTCCATGGTGTGGCATCAAAATTTCGTCAATTTTTTGTAGAGCCCACTGTCACAGAGTAGTCCATTCCGGAAGGCTTCTACCGCAGTAGGCTGGTGGAGATCCGGGATTGTAATTCTCTCCCGATTGAACCGGGCCACGTAGCTCCATAATGACTCTCCTCTTCTCTGTTGAATAGAATTAAGGTCATCGGAAGTCTTTTCTAATTTGCATGAACTTGCAAAATGTTGCACGAACTTGTCAGCCAGTTGTTGGTAGGACTCGATTGACCTGTAGGGTAGGTTAATGAACCAAGAGAGGGCAGGTCCCGCCAGTGTCTCCCTAAAGCATCTACATATTCCAGCCTCCCACTAACTTGGGGACAAGCCGGTTTACATCATCTTGTATTTGTAATGTATTACGTGGTCGTCTGGATCGATGGACCCATCATATTGCTTCATTTCGGGTGGGCTGAATTTTCGGGGCAATTCAACAGCAACAATTGACTCCAAAAATGGGGTATCATAAATTGCTCCAGCCCTGCTCTTCCTGACTGGCAGCCTTACCCCTGGTAGTCTCGACATAATTGCTTCCTTGAATTCAATCATTTCCCTTCTGATAGAGGTAGCGATTTGTTGGAATGGATCGATGAGAGAGTTCGGGTCATGCGAAGTAGGCTGGTGATTGTTGTTTGGCCCATCCGACATGGGCGAGACTGTTGGATTACTTCGGTCGCCTAGATTGTTGGTTTGACATTGAGTGTTATACTGGGGATTGGATGATAACTGCTCTAGCTTTTTCTGTAGACTTTCGTTGGAATTTCACATCGTCAAATTCTCTTCTTCAAGGACTTGCAGTCGTTCTTGGAGCATGACAAGTTGTGCCATCAAGGGATCCGGGGTTTTTCATTGCTTGAGGCCATTTCAGACTGTTTTGTTGGTGTGTCTAACTTTTGCGAAATCTGCTCGTTAGCCCCACGGTGGGTGCCAAATTATGGAGGCTGATTTCGATCGAGGTCCACAATCGAGAATATGAGTTGAATATGAGGAGGTTACTGCTCACCGGTGTGGTGGAAGCCGTAGGCACTCCGACGCTCAAGTTAGCCTAAAAATGAATAAGTTCAAAGTGAAAGGATTAAGGTCTTTGGAGTACCTTAACCACAGATTGTTTGTCGTGGGGGCGGTGTATTGGAGTAGTGTCTTGGTGATAGGAGTAGTATCCAGAAGATACTCCCTCTATTGCTTTGCCTTCTTATTTTATAGCTTCCCTGATATGGGGTCCCTCTTCTGCCCATTGGAGTCGTTGTCGATGATGGTTTAATTCAGGTGATTTATGTCTGATAATTGACGATCGTGTCTATCCCCTGAAACGGTCGACTTCATGGTAATGTTTATGAATTCGGATTCTCTCTTGATTTTTGTAACTGGTGTCCGTTGGTTTTCTTCATGTTAATGAGTTTGGGCCCATGAGGCGGCCCGTGAAGCTTCCTTGTATGACATTTTTGCTTATAGGCTGGATCTGCTAATGGGCTCCAGGTTTAGTGGTTGCTCTTGGGGTAAATGTCGATTTTATCCCTGGGCCCAAATTTGGCCCGTACAATGTGCACATGTAGTTTCAAGACTATGGGACATGGATACGTAACGCCCCATAGATCCTAGCTTAAGGGTCAAGATGATGGCATTTATTAGTGCTTCTGGCCCTAGTTCAGTGGCTTAGGGAACATGCGATAGGTAACGCCCCAAGACACTAGTTTAGACATATGGGGGATGACGATACGTAACTCCCACATGCATCAGGTTTTCTATGGTTTTTAGAGATCTCAGATACATGATTTTCTTAAAAGATTTTCATAAATATTTTGAAAGAAAAGATCTGGTTTATAAATTAGTTTTATGTTATGATCATTTGATACAGGTTTACTAATACTATTTTCTGATATAATAGCTCCACTCACTGAGTTCTTTAAGACTCACCCTCCACTCTCTAGTTTTGCAGGATCTTTCAGTTGGTGAGCCACGATCATATTTTGGAGACATGGATCAGGGGCAAGAGTAGCACTACAATCACTAGTTATGTTGATCCATCATGTCAGACCTACATTCATATAGAATATATTTTCTTCTTGATGTATGACAGTTACATGATTTTCAGATGTGTTTGTAAAGTTTAACTGGATTATAAATATTTTTCTTTTTTTTATTCATGCATTAAGTCAGTTTTGTATGTGTGTGTGCATGTTGATGTGGTGATTAGTTATCAGACTAAGAAGTGAGTTCTTCTTTAGTAGTAGACAATGGCTTAGGTGACAGTAGAATCTGTTACCTGTCAGTAACCTTCCCGGATTGGGGATGTTACAAAGTTGGTATCAGAGCATGGTCTATGGGATAATGACTACAGTAAGGGATATAGATCCAGACGTGGTAGGGCGCCCCAGGATATAGATCCAGATCAGAGATCAATGGCACCTTCCCCTGAGCCAGTTAGAGGACAAAGAGCTGAGTCTGTACATGAAGGTGGTGTATGAGATGATATGGGAAGACCAGTGGCCCAAACTAATGATGCAGTAGCTGCAGATTTGCAGAAGATTCATCATTCAGTAGAAGCTCTTGCTCAGTTGATTACCTGTCAGCAGCAGCCTCCAGGCCCAGAGCCAAGAGTTGCAGAACCCACAGCTCCCATTCCACCTCCATTAGTAGGACCTTTGTTGGCTCACCAAACAGTAGTTCCCCCAAGTAGATCGGATCATACCATTTTTCAAGCAGGACCCCCCACTTTACCTAATGAACCTCCTCCAGTAACAGTTCAGGTGCAGCAGCGACAAGAGCTCCTAATCTATTTACATGATTTTCAAAAGCTTCATCTACCTATATTTTCAGAAGTAAAGTTCTCCCCCGAACCATGCGAATTTATTGAGGATTCGGACCGTATATGTACCACTTTTGGGATGTTCGCAAGAGAGGGCAGTAAAGTTAGTCAGTTTCTAGTTGAGGGATGTAGCTAATACTTGGTTCAATGTTTTTCGAGATAATCGGTGGCTGGGTGCTCCTCTGTTGACTTGGGCTGAGTTTAGTATAGCTTTCCTGTCTAGATTCTTGCCACAGAGTGTTAGAGATGTCAGAGCTCAAGAGTTTGAGCAGTTAGTCCAGAGGGAACAGATGGCAGTTTCTGAGTATGATATATAATTTACTCGACTATCCCGATACGCCCCATATTTAGTTAGTACTGAAGAGATGAAGGTGAAAATTTTTGTCAATGGGCTTCGGGATTACTTATTTCGGTCAATCCACTTTACAGAGACTACTACCTATACCCAGGTGTAGGACACAGAAATCGACGACGTTGTTCCAGGATCGCGGCCCAGTTGGGAGTACGGAGTAGCCCGCAGGGGAACTAAACCGGAGAAATAAAATATAGTTGCCACCCAGTGTGAACTGTGAAAATGATTTAAGGCCGCAATCACCCCTCGCAAGGGAATACCTCAAACCGTTGGGTTCGGAATGGTCCCTTACGTATGCCACTTGTAATGAATTGATTTGTGCAATAATTTAACCAAGTATACGCAACATATATTCCCAAGAGTATTCTATTTCTACGTTCACGTGCATGAACATAAAACCTATATTTAAGTTTGCATACTTTAAAAGTAAGTCATCATAACAGCAAACACACGATAACACACAATAATCTCATGAGCATATTGAATTATCAAACATGAATAAATAACAACCTAGACATAAACGTAAATTAAATTCCTAATGCGAAAGCAAATAACTAAATCATGCATAAAGAAATAACATACTAACGACTAAATCATGCATAAAATGAATAACGTACTAATGACTAAATCATGCTCAAACACAAGGTTGGATGAAACGAAATATGTGTGTCTCTCGAGTGGTATGTGGAGTTGTTTCCCAAGTACAAACCGCACTACCGTCCATTCGGATTCGGCTACGGAATTTACGTCTGGGTTTCCATCCGATATACCGCAAGAGAGAACACATATTCCATTCATCCGAAAGTCATATCATGCACCAATCCACAATACTCATGCGAAGTAAAATAAGAAAAAAAATAAAAAAAATAAAGGAGAATAAATAAAAAGGGTGCCCTCAGGTCTAACATCTTAAGTCACGCGGTTGTCGGAAGGGTTGATGCTCCGCAACTTTTCCAATTTACTGGTTCGTTGTTTTCCTTCGTTGCCTCGGTGTTTGGGCTACTGTTTTACTCTGTTTTGCTGCTGTTTCTAGTCACGGTTTTTGCTTACTATTTTGTGGTGAATTAGGTGCAGTTTGGTGGACTGTTTTGCGATAAAATCGGTGCAGTTTTGGACTATTTTTAGGGTCGGTATTTGGGGCTATTTGTTGGCAGTTTGGCGTGAGTTGAAAGCAGTTTAGCTTGAAGTTCAGGCATGAAGTTGGGGCTATGTTGAAGGTGGCTGGTACGTGACTGGGCTTGGCTTTGTCGTTGATTAGGTGAGAGTTTGATTTTTGGTCGATGTGGGATAATTACTTTGGCTTAGGTCTAGTGAGGAGTGGCTGTGAGGTGGCTCACTGCTTGTTTGAGAGGCGTGAGTGGTTTGAAAGGTGAGCTGTGTGCATTATTAGACGCATTGGTCATGAGGTCTGCATCCATATGTTTACGTGGAGAGGGGCATGTGGCCTTTTGTTGTGTTGCCAAGAGAGGCGTGAAGGGTTCTATTAGTTTAGGGTTGAGAGGCGTGATTTGTTTGTTTGTTTGTGTTTTGGTCGGCGGGTGTGTGTTGAGAGAGAGGGTGTGATGGCAGTGTGGTTTGTCGTTTACTTGATGGAGGGGGCTGTGGTGTGAGGGGTTTATTTATGTGAAGCATTTGGGGACGTGTTGAAGGCTGAGTTGAATGCTATTTGTGACGTTAGTGGACTGTGTTGCGTGAGTTTTTGTGTGAGACTGAGCTAAGGGTTTTAAAGTTAGTTTAGGCTTTTTTTTATAGGCAAAGGTTGGGGTTTACCTTGTGCGAATAGAGAAATGATTTGTGTAATTATGGGGATATCTTTTAATTAGTGTGTGATAAGGAAATGATCTCTTTAATTAGGGATGTGATTTGATTTTATTTGATTTCTTCTCTTTTAATTAGGGATATGATTTACATGAATTAGGAAAGTGTTTAATGAGATTTGATTTGTATCTTTTAATTAGGGAATGTGATTTGTCTTGATTTTAGCATGTGTTTAATGTGTGATTTCATTATTTTGGAAGCTTTGGGTGTGGCTTTAGTGGTTTGGGCGTGTATTGGGTTTGTTTTGGTGGGCTTGGTATGTGGCTTAGTGGTGTGTGGGCTTGGTGTGTGACTTGCAGGGGTTTGGGCTAAGGATGTGTTTTAAAGCAAAGGTCCAACAAGCAAACCTGAAGCTTAAGCAAACGAATTAAATCCAGCAAAAATGTCAATTCTTGATTCTTCCATTCCGACGTCCGTTTCCCGCGACTTCCATAATTTGCAGAGGTAGTGTCTCCATGTGAGACTCATCATCGGGACTTATATGTAAAAATACAGTGTCTACACTCGCCCCCACTTTGATGGGACTTGTGCAGTGTGTGACAATGACAATCCTATCAAAGTTATGCATGCATTTTTACTTACCTGGCTCGCCAGCTATTGCTTAACTTACTTGTTATCCTGAGATGCTTTAACCTTTAGGCTTTGTTCCCAAACTGTATTGAATATGGGTTTTGTTCCCGAACTGTGTTGAGAGATGGCTTTATTCCCCTGGGCTTTATTCCCGAACTGTGTTGAGAGTGGGCTTTGTTCCCGAACTGTGTTGAGAGTGGGCTTTGTTCCCCGGGCTTTGTTCAGATATGGCTTTATTCCTCTGGGCTTTGTTCCCGAACTGTGTTAAGATAGGGTTTTATTCCCCTAGGCTTTATTCCCTAGCTGTTTTGAAAGTGGGCTTTATTCCCTTGGGCTTTGTTCCCGAACTATGTTAAGATAGGGCTTTATTCCCCTGGGCTTTGTTCCCAAACTGTGTTAAGATAGGGCTTTATTCCCCTGGGCTTAGTTCCCGAACTATGTTAAGATAGGGGCTTTATTCCCCTGGGCTTTGTTCCCGAACTGTGCTAAGATAGGGCTTTATTCCCCTGGGCTTTATTCCCGAGTTGTTTTGAAAGTGGGTTTTATTTCCCTGGGCTTTGTTCCCGAACTGTGTTAAGATATGGCTTTATTCCCCTGGGCTTTGTTCCCGAACTGTGTTAAGATAGGGGCTTTATTCCCCTGGGCTTTGTTCCCGAACTGTGTTAAGATAGGACTTTATTCCCCTAGGCTTTATTCCCGAGCTGTGCTAAGATAGGGCTTTATTCCCATGGGCTTTATTCCCGAGCTGTTTTAAAAGTGGGCTTTATTCCCCTGAGCTTTGTTCCCGAACTATGTTAAGATAGGGCTTTATTCCCCTTGGCCTTGTTCCAGAACTATGTTAAGATAGGGCTTTATTCCCCTGGGCTTTATTCCCGAGCTGTGCTAAGATAGGGCTTTATTCCCCTGGGCTTTATTCCCGAGCTGTTTTGAAAGTGGGCTTTATTCCCCTGGGCCTTGTTCCCGAACTGTGTTAAGATAGGGCTTTATTCCCCTGGGCCTTGTTCCCGAACTATGTTAAGATAGGGCTTTATTCCCCTGGGCTTTGTTCCCGAGCTGTGTTGAAAATGAGCTTTGTTCCCGAAACTGAATTGATTATGGGCTTTGTTCCCTGGGCTCTGTTCCCGAACTGTGCTTATCTTTGCCGCTTTTTTCCTTTTCTTAAAAACCTGCGAACAAAACAAGACAAAAATTGTGTGCATGTGACGTGTATGCATGTATGCATGATTGTGTTTCCTATTCCACTGGGTTAGGTTTTTCTTGTGCGCCCTTCGCATATAACTGTTTTTGGTCACCCCCTGGGCCTGCCTACATTTTCTTTCTATCAGTTCTTTTCTAGTGGTTGTTCAGTTCTTTTTAGTCTCATTGCTCAGGTTCTCAATATATCCTTTATTCGCGGGGTGGTAGACTGGTCGCCCCCAGTCTTGATTTAGCTTTCCGCTCTTCGCTGCTTGTACTAGGTCAAAGTAGATCATGTACTGATCCCAAGACTAATGATGATGCTGATATGGGCCTCGGCCCTGAGACTCATCACAAACTGATACTGGTGCCAATGTGGGCCTCGACCCTGGGACGCATCCCCAAAACTGATACTGATGTTGATGTGTCTCCATACCCGGAGTGCCATACCTGGCAAAACTGATACTGATGTTGATGTGTCTCCATACCCAAAGTGTCATACCCGGAAAAACTGATACTGATGTTGATGTGTCTCCATACCCGGAATGCCATACCCGGCAAAACTAATACTGATGTTGATGTGGCTCCATACCCGGAGTGCCATACTCGGCAAAACTGATACTTATGTTGATGTGTCTCTATACCCGGAGTGCCATACCCGACAAAACTGATACTGATGTTGATGTGTCTCCATACTCGGAGTGTCATACCAAGCAAAACTGATACTGATATTGATGTGTCTCCATACCCGGAGTGCTGATGATGTGTGTCTCCATACCCGAAGTGCTGATGATGTGTCTTTCCATACCCGGAGTGCTAATGATGTGTATCTCCATACCCGAAGTGCTGATGATGTGTGTCTCCATACTCGGAGTGCTGATGATCTATGTCTCCATACTCGGAGTGCTGATGATGTGTGTCTCCATACCCGGAGTGCTGATTATGTGTATCTCCATACCTGGAGTTCTGATGATGTGTGTCTCCATACCGGGAGTGCTGATGATGTGTCTCTCCATACCCGGAGTGCTGATGATGTGTCTCCATACCCGGAGTGTTGATGATGTGTGTCTCCATACCCAGAGTGCTGATGTGGGCCTCGCCCCCAAACTGATACTGATGTGGGCTTCGCCTTCAAACTGATATTGATGCGGGCCTCGCCCCCAGACTAATACTTATGTGGGCCTCGCCCTCAAACTGATATTGATGTGGGCCTCGCCCCAAACTGATGCTGATGTGGGCTTCGCCCTCAAACTGATACCGATGCGGGCCTCGCCCCCAGACTGATACTTATGTGGGCCTCGCCCTCAAACTGATACTAATGTGGGCCGTGCCCCAAATTGATGCTGGTGTGGGCCTTGACCCTGGGACTCATCCCCAAGCTGATACTGATGTGGGCCTCGACCTTGGGATTCATTCCCGAAACTGATGAAGATGTGGGCCTCGACCCTGTGATTCATTCCCAAAACTGATACTAATGTGGGCCTCGACCCTGGGACTCATCCCCAAAACTGATGCTGATGCTGATGTGGTGGTTTATTCCAACATACTGTACTGCCTCTCACGAGATAATCCTGATAGCTAAACATATTTTCGTCCTCAACGGATGCTTCGCGTCGAAACCAGAGAACCTTCAAAGTACTTAATAAACTTAGATCCGCTCGTCTGAATGAGTGATCTGAACTAGACTCCTAGTGTGTGCCAAGGCTCTTTTGCAGCTTAATCCTTAAGTAAGCCAACTCGATGATTTTGTCTCGGAGAATTGGATCGGTGGGTCTAACCAACCTAGATGTCTTGATCACACTCTGTGATTACTTCGTCATACTCAACATGATATGGTCTTCTTCTTCTTTCTCTTGTCTCTTTCTTTTCATTTTGAACTTTCTTTTTTCTTTTTTTTCTTTTTTCTTTTTTTTCTCTTTTCTTTCTTTTTCTTTCTTTGACACACCTACCCTTTAAGGTAGCATTTCTCCTCATAGTGGTCCTAATACTCGCCCATGGGTAGCTTCACGCTTATCGGTTATAAGCGGTCTATTTTTCTTTTCTTTTCATTGTAGAGACTTTTTCTTTGTTCCCAACCATATCATATATCGTGGCATAAGTAAACCAGGATGGAAATCCATGCAAATGGTCATTCACTGATCCACCATCTCTTTAACTAGTCATCTCGCCGACTACTCAGGCTTCTACTGCTGAGATCCCGTAATCAAGTGCTCGTGAGTCTAGCCGAGATCGATCCATTCAGAATATCGGGTGAGGGTTCATCTCACACTTATTGTTTCTAAGGTTTCATCCTAAAGCAAACATTTTATCATTGGACTTATGCCTAACTATTAAGGACTTAAAAACAATCTTCTTCTTTTTTTTCATTTTATCATGGTCTTTCTATCCTTGCCGTAAAGTTTTATGTTCATTGGTTTCCTTTTCCTCGATATCCATGTTTGCTAAACTCTTCTTGACAGATCTTTTTTTTCTCTAACCCAACGGATATCTATGATGGCTTTTAAGACACGGGGTTAACATGGTGTGTGTATGCGTGAGATGCATGAGATGCGTGCGATGTACGAGATATAATATGCATGTGGTTATCAAAAGCATAAAGGGGCAACTTCTATAGGATATATGACTATGGTTCACATGCGGGTTTATAGGAGTATGGATAAAGGCTCCCGCCGGTGAAGGGTTGCCCACAACTAGGTCTCCCCACTCAAGGGTTCGGACGACCAAGTGAGCGCACCTTTTTTATACGCTAAGGTACGTGCCAACGAGTGATGATACATGACTGACTGTCAAATGGATTTCTTATTGAAGATTCCCCAAAATGAGGGTAGAGCGGACTCTCTTAAATACCCAAGCCTCTTAGGCTCTTATCGCCTTGGTGACAGGAATAAACAATAGGTCCTCCAAATTAGTCCATCACGATAGCTTCGAGTAAATGATTATCTAGGTGCATTCACAACTTTTCCTTATAGAAATGTAGTGAATGAAGGAAGACACCAAACCATTACCTAGCTCTAATAGTGCCTTTGATTAAACCCCTTCAACCCACTGTAGACACGGTTAACTAAAACAAAAATCACAAACATTACAAGGCATTATTTCGGGGCCGATTCTCTATCCCCAGTGGAGTCGCCAGACTGTAAGACACAGAAATCGGTGACGTTGTTCCAGGCTCGCGGCCTAGTTGGGAGTACGGAGCAGCCCGCGTGGGAACTAAACCGAAGAAATAAAATGGAGTCGCCACCCAGTGTGAACTGGGAAAATGATTTAAGGCTGCACTCACCCCTCGCAAGGGAATACCTCAAACCGTTGGGTTAGGAATGGTCCCTTACTTATGCCACTTGTAATGAATGGATTTGTGCAATAATTTAACCAAGTCTACACAACATATATTCCCAAAAGTATTCTATTTCTATGTTCACGTGCATGAAAATAAAACCTATATCTAAGTTTGCATACTTTAAAAGTAAGTCATCATAACGGCAAACACACGATAACACACAATAATCTCATGAGCATATTGAATTATCAAACATGAATAAATAACAACCTAGACATAAATGTAAATTAAATTCCTAATGCGAAAGCAAATAACTAAATCATGCATAAAGAAATAACATACTAACGACTAAATCATGCATAAAATGAATAACGTACTAACGACTAAATCATGCTCAAACACAAGGTTGGATGAAACGAAATATGTGTGTCTCTCGAGTGGTACGTGGAGTTGTTTCCCAAGTACAAACCGCACTACCGTCCATTCGGATTCGACTACGGAATTTATGTCTGGGTTTCCATCTGATATACCGCAAGAGAGAACACATATTCCATTCATCCAAAAGTCATATCATGCACCAATCCACAATACTCATGCGAAGTAAAATAAGAAAATAAATAAAAAATAAAGGAGAATAAATAAAAAGGGTACCCTCAAGTCTAACCTCTTAAGTCGTCTCTTGGAAGTGCGCTACGCGGTTTTCGGAAAGGTTGATGCTCTGCAACTTTTTCGATTTACTGGTTTGTCATTTTCCTTCATTGCCTCACTGTTTGGGCTACTGTTTTACTCTATTTTGCTGCTGTTTCTGGTCACGGTTTTGGCTTACTATTTTGCGGTGAATTGGGTGCAGTTTGGTGAAATGTTTTGTGGTGAATTCGGTGCAGTTTTGGACTGTTTTTAGGTCGGTATTTGGGGCTGTTTGTTGGCAGTTTGGCATGAGTTGAAGGCAGTTTAGCGTGAAGGTCAGGCGTGAAGTTGGGGTTGTGTTGAAGGTGGCTGGTACGTGATTGGGCTTGGCTTTGTCGTTGATTAGGTGAGAGTTTGATTTTTGGTCGATGTGGGATAGTTACTTTGGCTTAGGTCTAGTGAGGAGTGGCTGTGAGGTGGCTCACTACTTGCTTGAGAGGCGTGAGTGGTTTGAAGGGTGAGCTGTGTGCGTTATTGGACGCATTGGTCATGAGGTCTGCATGCATGCGTTTACGTGGAGAGGGGCATGTGGCCTTCTGTTGTGTTTCCAAAAGAGGCGTGAAGGTTTCTATTAGTTTAGGGTTGAGAGGTGTGATTGTTGGACAATTATGACCCATAGCATCACTATTTGTACAGATCATGGTGTTGTTGTACAAATTAACTATGTGACAAAGGAAATTGCCCTTTTATCATTTGTAATTAGATTACCAAGATGTATAAATGATAGAAGGTCCATATGATTAGTTCCGGATTAAGATGATATGAGACAGTATCAATCCACGAAGGTTTAATCATTAAATATCCCTAGTCGGAGTATTATCGAGATTGGACATCGATAATGCGTAAAAGACTAGTATTACACTTGTGCGCGTTGTGGGAGCATAACGACATAGTTCTCATATATTTGGGTATTGGATACTCATGCAAGTGTAATAGGAGGTTGTATTTACCGATGGTACGGGAACAGCTTCGCTCTGGATAGACCCCTCGAAATTCCATTGGTACTATGACTATGTGTCTATGGAAGTCCGAATCAGGGTAGGTGTATTTGGTCTTAACCTGAGACTTGCACCGCTAATACTTGCGACAATCAATATACTTTGGTTTTGGTCGTCCAGGGCTTTAACAGGTTCTGTATACAACTCTTCTGGGTATATTGAGAATCGTAGTGTATTGGGTGTGATGTCGAGATGGAAGTATCACTCCAGTCATAGTGGAGATGATGATCACGTAGGATACAGAACTGGTGCTCTTATATGCTGCAGCTATCGGGATATTATGACTAGGTCATGTTTATCCGATAATAGAGACTAGTTACTAGAGATCCGATATGTGCTTCGTATGGGACAGACACATTTCCAACCACAGGCCTTGCACGTGACATCCGTTATTGGATCGTAATACGCAATACTACGCCTGATATAGATCACATATTCCAGTAAGAATATTTCTGGAGAATTGGGTAGGCACAGTGCTTTGCTAGAAGCCAACCATGTCTTGTAAATCGGTAAAAACGTAGTACTAGGTATGTACGTGTTCGGATAGTCCGACGACCGGATTTACAGCCAACATATCCTAGGATCTCATGGTTCGCTTCCCGAAGATTCACCGATGACGTATGACTCGCACTTTATTAATTTGGGATTAATTATAAGAGAGATAAAAAATTAATCTGGGATTAATAACGGAGATATTTTATCTGGGATAAAATATTATTTAAAGAGAGAGAACGATTAATTTGGAATTAATCGATAAAATAATATATTCGATATATTATACGAAATTGGATTTCGACGCAGAATTAAAATTAGATTTTAATTCGGGCGAACGAGTTAATTTAGAATTAATTCACAAGCGACGTAAATGGTAATTTTGCTATGCATAATTATTTAATTAAATTTGATTTAATTACGTCGCAACGGAAAATTCATTAATTTGGAATTAGCGAACCCGAGCCCGGGAGTGTTTGTGGGCCCACTCGCATTTCGAATCAAGTGCGGCCCACAAGTCACATCACGCGTCACATCACATCGCACATCATTCAAGTGATGGATGTCTTGTCACTTTGAGGGATTGACAACCAGTCACTATTCATGAGTGATGTGAGTTGTTGGAATGCATTTATTGCATTTTTGCCTCCAAAATTTTCTAAGCTTTTTGGAAAAGCTTTAACTAATTTTGGTATATGTTTTTATTAGGTTTTGGAAACCAAATAACCAACACACTTTCCTCTCTCTTTCTTCCACATTATTCGGCCAATGGGCCAATATCCTTCTCTCCCATTTTTCTTGGCAAGGCCGAGAATTACAAGAAGTGAAAAAGAAAATTTGTGGCAATTTTTCCTATGCTAGCACATGAAGGGTCATCCAAGGTGATAGGGAAACTAACTTATGAGCATGGAATCGCCACACAAAGCTTGGAGCTTGGAGATCCACTCATGGAGGTTGACCGAATGACAAGGAGCACAAAATGACCATTGCCGAAAGCTTGAAGATTTTTTGTGTTCAACGCATCGCCAAATCCGATCAATGTAAGTATGATTCCGCCATGCTTCTTTGTTGTATTCACACATGATTTCTTGTTTGAAATTGATATTGGGACTAACCTAGAAACCCAAAAATGGTATCAGAGCCATTTTGAGCATGAAATTTGATTAGGGTAAAAATTGGGTAAATTGGATTTAAGCATGTTTGAGTGAAATTACTTGTTTGAGCATGCTTGTTAATGGATGACTTGGAGTTTTTTGTGATCAATTTTCTGAAAAATGGATTGGATCAATTTTTCCCCAATAAGTTGGCTTGGCCGAAACTTAAGGATGCCCTAATGTCATGGTATTTTATGTTTTTGATCATTGGATGACTTGAAACAATTGGGAAATGTTGATTTGTAATTCAATTGGATTGAAAACGAAATCGGACATAAAACCCCATCAATACCGTGAGCTTAAAGCATGTAAAATGATTGATTTTTTGATTCAATTGTGTTGGACATGAGTTGATGATAATTAGCATAATTAATTGAGTGAATTAGTATTTTGGAAATGTTAATTTTGTTAATTAATTATGTCATACACTTTAGGTTAATTAAATTATGAAATTTAGAATTTTGGTAATTTAATTAATTGGGCCAAATTTGGAATTGGGCTTGTAAAGTTGTAATTGGGCTTAATGGGCTTGGTTGGGCCAAGTTTAGTTTAGGCTAATTGGTTGGATCCAATTGGGCCCAAAACCATATCCATAAAGTCCAAATATGACGTAATGGACCTTTAATTTTAACTGGGCCTAATGGGCCTAAATTGGTTTCTTGGCAAATAAGGGTGATTCCTTAAATGGGCTTTGGTATTTGGGTTTGACCCATATTGACCAAAAGTCCATGCCTTATGAAATTAATTAAAAGCCCATTGGACTTTAATTAAATTGACATTGGATGTTAATTGGGCTTTGAGACCCGTAACGGTTAGATTTAAAATCTAAGTCGTAAAGGCACATTAAAAAGTGTAATTATTTAATTTAGAATTAAATATAGAATTAGTATTAAATACAAATTGAATTGGATTTGATGTTGTAGTTTAATATAATTCAAGAATTCGTACTTTGAGTACTTATTCGTAAAACGAGTCGGACTCGCGCAAAATCAAATCGTTGTTTGAACATTGGATGGTCATTAATATTCAGATTAATTAATTGGATTAGATTGATTGATAACATGCTTGTGTGAATACATGGATGCGATGTATGAATAATGTATATCGGATGGATATTAGATGGGTGAGGGCAATTTTGGAAATTATTGTAATAAATTTAGAATTTATTAAATTGGACCTGCGTGTCCAGCCTATTACCTCTTGACTCTGTGTATTTCTCTTCTCACCTATTCCCCTCAATGTAAATGAGGTTTCTTTAGAAGTGTTATGTAATCGGGTAGAAGTAATACTTGTGCTAGCAGGAGAGAGGAAAAGGAGAGATTTGTTCTAGGAACAATGTGTTAAGTATCCATCCGCATATCATTATTATATTTATTTACATATGCGCCTTATTATGTTTTTAGAATGCATGTTTAAGGGTGTATGATGATGAGACCTTAACAAAGATAATTAATTGGTTGCCAATTACGTGAAAAACCCTCAACACATATTAAGCGTTTTTCCTTCCATTGAGTGATTCTTACTCAAGATCCAAGACTGGCACTGGTTTGTTGGCCAAAGTCAAGACCTTTGTCCGTCACGGATGTGTTTGAATCATGAAGGCTTTGTTCCATATCGGTGTCTTGTCCAAGTTGTGATTTGTTGGCCAAAGTCAAGATCACTTCTTGTCCATCGACATCGATTACGAAGCTTTCCATGGTCAATGGGTTCCGCTTAATTGGGATCACTAAGTTTGTTGTGCCAAAGCCAAGGCTTAGTTGATTCAGAGGAAAATGGTTAGGGAATATATTGGATATATTGGCATATATAAGATATATGTTTCGGACTTGGATGTCCACCTACTGGATTTAGGAATTGGATGGGATCCAATTGATCTTAGAGATCTACCTAGTTAATTATCATACAATTTGTTGGCCAAAGTCAAGATTGTGTGTTATTTAACGGGATCCTAGCCCACTAGGAAACAAGGTTTCCCGAGTACTCCACAGAGGGTTAGAGGCTCGCCGAAAATTAGTGGGAGGCAAGTATTAAATTTGCAATATTCGTTTAGTTACTTGCCATACACGCTCATTACAAATTTTTCGCCGTTACATTAATATATTAGTTGGACTAATAATTAATCATTGTTTTAATTAAACAGTTGGACTGTATTCAAACTATTTCAATTAATAGTTGATTTTATAATTGGATTATAGTAATCAATATAATTGAATTTAACCAATTAAATTATAGTTGATTATATAGTTAGACTATAGTAATCATTATATTTAATACTACCTGAAATCGTTGATTGATAGTTGGACTATAGCAATCAAGATAACTGAAAGATTAGCATTTAAAATATAAACCTGGGTGAAAATGTTTTAAACGGCTTTAATTTTCAAATTGGGAATAAAATCTCAGGATAGTCTTGGGAACCGAGAAGTTACTTTATTTGATATAGTGACGTCTCGAGCCTAAGCCCGGAGTTGAGCAAATAGTAGAACATGATATTTGGAATATTCATGTGATGATAACTTTAGTGCTTAATCCATTATGCTTGCCGCAAAGACTCCTTAATTTCTTAGTCAGAACTAAGGATTAGATCCTTATAGTATGATAATGAAATTGAAGGATCTTCATAGATCTATCCTTAGATCTTAAAAGTACAAATTGCAATAAAAAAAACTCTTGGAGAGTTAATGGCTATACTCAATGAGACAAAGCCAGAGTTTGCAATAGGCAAGAAGCGCAAGGCGCATCTTACTTCGACATTCCGGAAGGCCAAGGCTTGGCCAAAGGCTTCTGGGGTGTGGAAAAGAGGCAAAGACAAAGTCATTATAATCTTCTGGGAAGATAAATGACATATCCCAAAATGTCTGCCTAAACTGTGGCAAATGGGGTCACTGAAGCGTGACTGCCGTATGGACAAGGCAGACATGAAGGAATAGAAGAGGGGCAAGGCTCCGGCTTCAAATATGTTTGTCATAAATATATTCACTACTAGTATTAAAATTGGATTTTAGATACTGAGTGTGGTACATAAATATGTGTTGATGTGCAAAATCTGCTGAGAGCAGAATACTGACTTCAGATGAGATTTATCTACGAATCGGAAACGGGACGAAAGTCGCTCTTTTAACAGTAGAAACCTAAGTTTAGGAACTACCCTTCGGGTATGTACTTGAATTAGGAAACTGTTAAAATGTAACTAGTTTGACTAGAAACATTATCTCTATATCAGGGTTTAACCCGTTGCGGGTATACCTTTATATTCTAGAACACTAAAGTGTTTCATTTTATAAAGATGATATTGAGATAAACACATTAGATGTGAATAACAATATTTATATTTTGAATATAAATAAATCTCAAACGTATAACATGACAAACAAATAGCTCAAACTGAATGAATCAGTTGAGACTTAATTATGGCATTATTGTCTGGGACAAATTAAACAAGACTCGTATATCCACACTTT
This sequence comes from Zanthoxylum bungeanum, assembly GCA_019454045.1. Taxonomy (NCBI): domain Eukaryota; kingdom Viridiplantae; phylum Streptophyta; class Magnoliopsida; order Sapindales; family Rutaceae; genus Zanthoxylum; species Zanthoxylum bungeanum. The sequence continues at coordinate 162,633 of SKCR01049865.1, read as the reverse complement.
CAAAGAGTGGATACTAGGACAGATTTGATTCTATTCAAATAATGTCTACGAATCTAGTTTATTAGGCAAAGTGCCTAAAACACCTTTTACTTGGTAAAAGTGCAAGTGCCATCGATCTGTTAGCCTTTGTTCATAGTGACGTAAGTGGGCCCATGTCTAGCTAGGCTAGATGTGGATATGAATGTTTCGTGACCTTTACGGATGTGGCATCGCGTTATGGTTATGTGTTTCTTTTGAAACACGGATCAGAAACTTTTGATGAAATCAAAGAGTTTCGACACGAAGTAGATAAACATATCGGCTAAAGTATTAAACACAATGATTGGACCATGATGAAAATACTTAAACAATAAGTCTCTTAAATACTTGAAAGAGTATAGTATTCTTTCAATGAGGACTCCTTCCGGAACACGTCAATTTGACGGTGTGTCCGAACAGAGAAATAGAATTTTATTGGACATGATAAGGTTAATCATGAGTCGCTCTGAGCTACCATTTCCTTCAAGGGATACGCATTAAGCAGTGCAAAACTTATTTTGAATAAGGTTCCATAATAATCTATTTGACAGACTTCATATTAGATATGAACAGGAAAAAAACCAGGTTTTCTCATTCCTGAAGATTTGGGAATGCTGGGCATATGTTTGGATGATACCAAACTATAACCCAAATTGGATAAGTGCCTAAGTTGTAGGTTATCCTAGGGAAACCAAAGTATAGTACTTAGACAACTCACAAGAGAACAATTTAATTGTTGCTCACCATGCGGTTTTCCTAAGAGGTATACCTATATGCAGTAGTAAGTGAGAAGAAAGTAAAACTCGATGAAAATCGGAGTAATACTATTCCAGGCACCAATTCCTTAATGGAACATAAATAGTTCATCAAGGATGAAACTATACCAATAATCTTCGAATACACAAGAACCGCGCAAGTCGGAGAGAGTCAGAAAATAACCTGGGAAGTATGGGTTTCTGATCTCACCTCGTAAAGATGTCAATCTTATTGCTGAATACGAACTGACTACGTATGAGGAAGTGATACAAGGTATCGACTCCCTATTATGGCAAAGTGTCATGATGTCCAAAATGGATTCCATGTATACCAACCAAGTTTGGATACTGGTTGTAGTACCGGAAGGCATTGTGCCTATTGGTACTATATAAGTCTTCAAGAAAGACATACATGGAAGGCAACATACCAACGCACTAAGCTAGGCTTGTAGCGAAAAGGTATCGTTATCAATATTATGTCGATTACGACGAAACCTTTTACCAGTTGCCATTGTTAAATCAATTTGGATAATGCTTGCTGATGCTGCATGTTTCATTCATGAAATATGGCAGCTAAATGCCAAAACCGCTTTCCTTAACGGAATTCTTTCTAGGAATAAAAATCTACTGGGATAGATTTAAAGTTGTTAATACTCTCCGAGAACTTGTACATTGAAAAATATGTACGCGACCTGGTGTCTCATACGCTTTGAGCATATGGAGTCACAATCGGGCCAATCCAAATGATAGTCACTGGATTGATGTTAAGAACATCCTTAAGTATCTTAGATGAACTAATGATGCTTTCTTATACTATGGAGAATGAGAACTTGAAGTGACTGGGTTCACCGTTGCAAGTTTCCTAACCGATAAAAACGACTATAAGTCGTAATAAAGGTACTATAAAGTTTGAATAACGGAACAGTGAGCTGGAAATCTTCCAAGCAAGATATTGTTACCGAATAAACAATAAAAACGGAATATTGCTGCAGCTGAGGCAGCAATAGAAGCCTTCTGGATTGATAATAATCATAATCAGATTAGGAGTAGTTCTGTTAGCAGCTGAGCAAGGCTTCAGCACAGGCTAAAGAATTAATGGTCTCATCAACGATCAAGATATATACTTCAAAAATTCATCTGATTCGTTCGGATCATACATCGTGGCGATGTGATGATCGAATAAATCGCATCAGATGATAACCATGCAAATCCGCTGACGAAAGCCTTTCCTCAGCAGAAATTTGAGCGAATCGTACGTAGTTCGGGTGTAGGACACTTGAGTGATTGGCTATAGGCCAAGTGGGAGATTGTTGGACAATTATGACCTATAGCATCACTATTTGTACAGATCATGGTGTTGTTGTACAAATTAACTATGTGACAAAGGAAATTGCCCTTTTATCATTTGTAATTAGATTACCAAGATGTATAAATGATAGAAGGTCCATATGATTAGTTCTGGATTAAGATGATATGAGACAGTATCAATCCATGAAGGTTTAATCATTAAATATCCATAGTCACAGTATTATCGAGATTGGACATCGATAATGCGTAAAAGACTAGTATTAAAATTATGCGCGTTGTGGGAGCATAACGACATAGTTATCATATATTTGGGTATTGGATACTCATGCAAGTGTAATAGGAGGTTGTGTTTACCGATGGTATGGGAACAGCTTCGCTCTGGATAGACCCCTCGGAATTCCATTGGTAGTATGACTATGTGTCTATGGAAGTCCGAATCAGGGTAGGTGTATTTGGTCTTAACCTGAGACTTGCACCGCTAATACTTGCGACAATCAATATACTTTGGTTTTGGTCGTCCATGACTTTAACAGGTTTTGTGTACGCCTCTTCTGGGTATATTGAGAATCGTAGTGTATTGGGTGTGATGTCGAGATGGAAGTATCACTCCAGTCATAGTGGAGATGATGATCACGTAGGATACGGAACTGGTGCTCTTATATGCTGCAGCTATCAGAATATTATGACTAGGTCATGTTTATCCGATAATAGAGACTAGTTACCAGAGATCCGATATGTGCTTCGTATGGGGCAGACACATTTCCAGCCTCAGGCCTTGCATGTGACATTTGATACTGGATCGTAATACGCAATACTACGTATACTACGCCTGATATAGATCACATATTCCAGTAAGAATATTTCTGGAGAATTGGGTAGGCACAGTGTTTTGTTAGAAGCCAACCATGTCTTGTAAATCGGTAAAAATGTAGTACTAGGTACGTACGTGTTCGGATAGTCCGACGACCGGATTTACTGCCAACATATCTGGGGATCTCATGAGTCGCTTCCCGAAGATTCACCGATGACGTATGACTCGCACTTTATTAATCCGGGATTAATTATAAGAGAGAGAAAATTAATCTGGGATTAATTACGGAGATATTTTATCTGGGATAAAATATTATTTAAAGAGAGAGAACGATTAATTTGGAATTAATCGATAAAATAATATATTCGATATATTATACGAAATTGGATTACGACGCAGAATTAAAATTAGATTTTAATTCGGGCGAACGAGTTAATTTAGAATTAATTCGCAAGCGACGTAAATAGTAATTTTGCTATGCATAATTATTTAATTAAATTTGATTTAATAACGTCGCAACAGAAAATTCGTTAATTTGGAATTAGCGAACCAGAGCCCGGGAGTGTTTGCGGGCCCACTCGCATTTCGAATCAAGTGCGGCCCACAAGTCACATCACGCGTCACATCACATCGCACATCATGCAAGTGATGGATGTCTTGTCACTTTGAGTGATTGACAACCAGTCACTATTTATGAGTGATATGAGTTGTTGGAATGCATTTATTGCATTTTTGCCTCCAAAATTTTCTAAGCTTTTTGGAAAAGCTTTAACTAATTTTGGTATATGTTTTTATTAGGTTTTGGAAACCAAATAACCAACACACTTTCCTCTCTCTTTCTTCCACATTATTCGGCCAATGGGCCAATATCCTTCTCTCCCATTTTTCTTGGCAAGGCCGAGAATTACAAGAAGTGAAAAGGAAAATTTGTGGCAATTTTTCCTATGCTAGCACATGAAGGGTCATCCAAGGTGATAGGGAAACTAACTTATGAGCATGGAATCACCACACAAAGCTTGGAGCTTGGAGATCCACTCATGGAGGTTGACCGAATGACAAGGAGCACAAAATGACCATTGTCGAAAGCTTGAAGATTTTTTGTGTTCAACGCATCGCCAAATCCGATCAATGTAAGTATGATTCCGCCATGCTTCTTTGTTGTATTCACACATGATTTCTTGCTTGAAATTGATCTTGGGACTAACCTAGAAACCCAACAATGATTTGTTTGTTTGTTTGTGTTTTGGTCGGTGGGTGCGTGTTGAGAGAGAGGGCGTGAGGGCATTGTGGTTTGTCGTTTACCTGATGGAGGGGGCTATGGTGTGAGAGGTTTATTTGTGTGAAGCGTTTGAGGACGTGTTGAAGGCTGAGTTGAAGGCTATGTGTGACGTGAGTGGACTGTGTTGCGTGAGTTTTTGTGTGAGACTAAGCTAGGGGTTTTAAGGTTGGTTTAGGCTTCTTTTTATAGGCAAAGGTTGGGGTTTACCTTGTTCGAATAGGGAAAGGATTTGTGTAATTATGGGGATATCTTTTAATTAGTGTGTGATAAGGAAATGATCTCTTTAATTAGGGATGTGATTTGATTTTATTTGATTTCTTCTCTTTTAATTAGGGATATGGTTTACTTGAATTAGGAAAGTATTTGATGAGATTTGATTTGTATCTTTTAATTAGGGAATGAGATTTGTCTTGATTTTAACATGTGTTTAATGTGTGATTTCATTATTTTGGAAGCTTTGGGCGTGGCTTTAATGGTTTGGGCGTGTATTGGGTTTGTTTTGGTGGGCTTGGTATGTGGCTTAGTGGTGTGTGGGCTTGGTGTGTGACTTGCGGGGGTTTGGGCTAAGGATGTGTTTTAAAACAGATGTCCAACAAGTAAACCCGAAGCTTAAGCAAACGAATTAAATCTAGCAAAAATGTCAATTCTTGATTCTTCCCTTCCGACGTCCGTTTCCCGCGACTTCCATAATTTAAAGAGGTAGTGTCTCCATGTGAGACTCATCATCGGGACTTATATGCAAAAATGTAGTGTCTAAACCAGGTTCTGGACGCTGCTTTTCGATTTGAGGTGCAGGTTAAGGAGAGACAAGCAGAGAGAGGGTCTCGGAAGAGGCCAAGATCCGAGGAGAGAGGTAGGCCGCAGTAAGATGGCCCGAGTAGACAGCAGCAGACATCAGCTCCCCTTATTATACGCAGAGATATGGGCCAGATGCAGGGAGGTCCAGAATGTAGACCTACCCAGAGTGTTATATCACGTGCGGTTTCTTCTCAGTCAATGGCTCAGCCTGGGCGAGGTCCCCTAGTATGTTCAACTTGTGGACGATCTTATTTAGGAGCTTGTCGGACTGGGAGCATATGTTATTACCAATGTGGACAAATGGGTCATCTAAATAGGGTTTTTCCAGTACCAACATACCATTTTTCGTCTCCCAGTGCTACACCCTCTGCACCCCAACCACAACCGAGTGGGAGTGTGGGAGGAGTATATCAGATAGCAGCAAGCATAGGTCAGACGACAGTAGGAAGGGGACAAATAATGGGTGACCGAGGACATGCTTCCACCAGTAGAGCTCAGAGTATGGTGTATACTTTCACACCTCATGATGCTTAGGCATCTAATGTAGTGGTCACAAGTACATTATCACTTGGTTCTGTGCATGCTAGATTATTGTTTGATTCGAGCGCCACTCATTCTTTCGTCTCACCGTATATTATAACTTACCTGGTTAGGGACACAGAGTCATTAGATTCACCCATCATCATAACTACACCAGTAGGAGATCCTATAGAGGCTACACATGGAGTGAGGGCTTGTCCAATTGATGTTGATGGGCACAAGTATTACGTGGATTTAGTAGTGTTAAGCATTTTGGGTTTTAATGTCATTTTGAGGATGGATTGGTTAGCTACGTACCACGCGGTATTAGATTACCAGAAGAAGACTGTTACTTTGCATGTTCCTGACCAATCAATTAAAGTTTATTAGAGGGATAAGAGTGTAGTGCCTCATAACTTGATACCAGCAATACAAGCGTATAAGCTTCTTGGAAAGAAAAACGTGGGTTACTTAGCTTATGTGATAGATAGTATAGTGAAAAAAAAAGACATTGAGCAGATTCCGGTGGTAAGTGAGTATCCTGGTATTTTTCCAGATGAGTTGCCAGGACTACCGCATGATAGAGAGATTGAGTTCTATATAGATGTAGTTCCAGGCACGCAGCCTATATCGATTCCTCCATATAGGATGGCCCATGCAGAACTCAAGGAATTGAAGGCACAATTGCAAGACTTGTTGGATAAGGGTTTCATTCGCCCTAGTGTGTCTCAATGGGGCGCTCCAGTGTTATTCGTAAAGAATAATGATGGAACATTTCGGTTGTGTATAGATTACTGACAACTGAATAAGGTGATAATTAAAAATAAATACCCACTAAGGAGGATTGATGACTTGTTTGACTAGCTTCAGAGGGCGCAGTATTTCTCAAAGATCGATCTGCGGTCAGGATATCATCAGTTGAAGATTAGGAAGAGTGATGTGCCGAAGACCGCCTTTTGGACCAGATATGGGCATTACAAGTTTCTGGTAATGTTGTTTGGCTTGACTAACGCCCCCGCGACTTTCATGGATTTGATGAATAAGGTATTCAAATCCTTTCTAGACCGATCTATGATAGTCTTTATTTACATATATTATAATATATGAATTGAAATCTAAAGATTAATATTTAATTTAAATCTGGATTAATTATTAACAAATTATGTTACCGCCTATATGACTGGTTTATTTATTTGGCATAATTGAGTACCTAATTGGATTTTTTTTATAGATAAATATTATCACCACTTTTATGGCTGGTTTTATGTTTTGGAATAATTAATTCCTGAAATAAATTAACTGTGTAATAATTTCAATTTATCTATTATAAATGTTTTGAGATGATTTGGATATGTTTTGAGATTTCTTTGAGCTTGGAATATTTTTTGATAAATCGAGTTGATTTTTATTACTATATGATTTTAATGATTTTATTTTACAAATTATATTTTTATTTATGGAATTGATGGTTATATGGAATTGACAGATTCATATGAGCTTGTGCATATAGTAGATACAGATTCAGGAATAGGGGGATAATGATATGTAACGCCCTTGGATTTCCTCATGCCTCCTTTGTCACATTCCTGAGTGCAGCTTCAGTGACTTTGGGGACGACGAGACGTAACGTCTTAGAGAGGTATGGGGGACGACAATACATAATGCCTCATACAACAGTTTTCTATAGAAATATTTTTAGACTTACGAAAGTTTTTATGTCCAGTTATTTTTTGGAGATTTGAGATTATGATTTGAGATATATATTTTCAAAGGCTTATTACGTATTTAAATATATTATCATGATCTTGTTTTTCATTTTATTTATTTTATTACTCCAATCACTGGGTTAGTTAGGACTCACCCCTCACTCCATAGATTTTTGCAAGACTTTCTATCTGGTGAGCTATAGCAGACATTTGGAGACATGAGCTGAGGAGATAAGGGACACTACAGTCACTAGGGTCGAGTCGGTCGTCCATGTAAAGTGTGTAGACATACAATCAAATAGAACGTAGTTTATGTCTATTGTTGAGTTAATGTTTGCATATATATGGGGATAGTTATGACATGACATAATATTGTATTAATATATATATATATATGGTATCCAAGTTCATTATTTTGCATGAGTTCAGTTAATACTATTTAATCAAGATTGGTAAAGTTTTTGAGAATTAGAGTCAATCATACGCTTAAGATGATGATGGTAACATTTCCGGACTATAAATGTTAGGAATTTGCTACTCAATTAAAGATTTAAGGATCTTACTGTATAAGTTACGAGTATATTGCTCATTATTGAATTGCTCAATTTCCACTTGTTTATCATTTCACTCGAAAACCAATTGGAAAATGAAAATAGTTATCAAATTAGTTAACTCCTCCACTTTATAGTGAAATTTAGCAATTTTAATATGTAAAACCTCTTTGTTTGGTACAAAAGGTATGAGGTTTTAAATTTAGCTATTCTTCTATTAGTCAGTTAATACATAATGGCATAATTTTTTTTTTAATCTAAATACAAATAAAACATAAATTTAAAATTAATAAATTATTACTTAAATGATGACTTAATTGATGATCAATGCCAAAAAACAAAAAACTATTTACGTCCTCAATCAATATATTCAAACTTCAAAAAAAGAAATTCAAATCTTACCGAGCTTCTAGGCCCAGCACAGCATGGGCATCGATGGATATTCCTACAAATATGGGCCGGACTATTAAACATGAGCATTGGCCGGCCCAATAATGTCCGGGTCACTACCCAAACGAAAATCAAAAAAAAAAAAAAAAAATCCCGCTTATTCAAAAAATTTGAATCGGTAAAAAGAGTAAAGAGAAGTATTTTGGTTCATTTCTCTTTGCAAAAATATGGGTGGTCAGTTCGTTTTTCCTCAAAACCTGCGAGCCCTAGAAGAAGATGTCGATGAAGAACACGATGGCAATCGTCTCTACGCTCAGAACCCAATCAGCATCACCTCGATGCTCCCCTATGAAATCGAAGAATTTGTCAAAGGTCAGCCATCTCTGTTACTCCCATTTTTCAAATTCATTATGTGTAACGGGGAACGTTTTAATTTTGCTTTTGGAACCCTAGTGCTTGGTTTGTTTACTTGAAAAATTATATTTTAACCCTTTATTTGCCTAATTGGAACTTGATACACATATGAAAAGTCATTTAGGGTGCATTTGAGTATGCTTTTGTGGGGGAAATTTTGAGTGTAAGTGCTTTCCTTATAAGCACTTATAAATACTTCATATAGTTTTTCACTCTCTAAAGTTCCTTTGTTTGCTTCAACTAAACACTATAAATGGATACAAAAGTATGACATTTTGAGAGCAGTTTGGTTACCAGCCAAGTGTGTATTTGCTTGTTATCAGAGAAAAATTTCAGGTAATTCTTTTGTAGTTTGTTTCAAGTTCACAGCATTGCAGCTGAGGAAACCTGGTTGATTAATAAATAATTCAAAACTTTACAAATTGTTTTTTTGACAGGTGTATCCTTTGATCTATCTGATAAAGAACTCTTCTGTATCGAAGATCAAGATTTGTTTGATCGTGTCTACTCATTGGTTCGGGATTTCTCCAGTCTTAGTTCATCTTGCAAACTCAGTCTTGTAGAGAGTCTTCGGTCCAAATTGGACCGTCCAATCTTAGTGTTCTTCTCCCAAATGTTGATTCTCTTTCGCGGGTTTCTCAAGGTCAGGATAATGAAACTCCAGTGCTTGATCGGCTCACATCACATCGTAATGCTTTTAAAATATACACATTCTTCCTCGTCAATATAGTTTTTGCTGAGGAGCTCAACATTAGTTCCAATAACAATCCAAAGGTATAGTGGTTGCTACTTTCTTTTCAAGGGTTTTTGACTTACTTTCTCTCTCACTCCTTCTGAATGTATAATTGTCGTGTTGGATGTGATATTGCCAAGTTAGTGAAGCTTTTGGGTCATCAATTTAGGTAACAGCATCTACAAGGAAGAAACAGCCTATAAACTCCTGGAATTGGGAGCCACAAAGGGGTCGGATACTCAATTTAATTGCCAATTCGCTAGAGATCAACCTGCCGTTACTCTTTGGGTCATCAGACCCAGATGAGAACTATCTGTCTTTTGTTGTAAGGCAAGTTGGATAACTAGTGGCATTCATTTTGGATTTATTTTTGCTTATTTGGGTTAATTCAATGTCTTAATGCTCTAATTTGGGTTTTTGTAGAAATGCACTTTTCATGTTTGAGAATGCAACACTTCTAAAAGATTCTGACACAAAGGATGCTCTATGTCGTATAATTGGGGCCTGTGCTACAAAATACCACTTCATAGAACAATCTTGTGCTTCAATCATGCACCTAATTCACAAACATGACTTTGTTGTCATCCACATGGCTGACGCTGTTGCTCGGGCTGAAAAGAAGTATGCTGATGGAACTTTGGCGAGTTATCTAATCAGAGAGATCGGCAGAACTAATCCTAAAGCATATGTGAAGGATACTGTAGGGGCTGAAAATATTGGACGTTTTCTGGACGTTTTCTGGTGGATTTGTGAGACTCTGTTCCGGAAGGGATTGAATGTTGGGATTTATTGTTACAGACTTACAGTTACATCAGGTTGTGGAATTGGATGTATAAAATTTCATTGACAATTTACCATAACTGATTTATTTTCCAAAGTGCTCTGATCACTTCTAACTTCTAAGTGGGATAGAGTACTTGATTTCTCGAAATCAAAATTTTTGATGGATTAAGCTACATGTTTTCTTGTGAATTATTGTAGAGAAATGGTTTTTTCAAGCTGAATGAAAATGCTGGAATTTTGTTAACAGATGGAAAATAATTAATGTGGTAATTGAACTCGATGATGGATCATAACTTCAATTCATGAGCACTACGGTTAGGGGTTTACATGGTTGACTTTGGGCCATTCTGTCTCCCCTTTTATAAAAATTTTCTCTGTTGCAATAATGCAAATAGTTAAAAATGCTAAAAAGTTAAGCTCAGTGAGAAGGCATCATGGTTGATTTGTGAACCGTGGGGATATGTTGTCAACTGTATGTTTTAACCACTGTTATGAAAAATAAAAAAACATTTTTTTCCTTGACTCTATTTAAACAGCAACTTCATTACAGGATATTTTCTTTTACAGATATCAGCATTATGGGATTTCTTTTGCTTTAATGTTAGTGGAACCACAGCAGAAAAAAGTCGTGCTGCTTTTTTCTGTCCTGTGCATGGCAGCAAAATCATCTGCTGGAGTTCTTGGTTCTCACCTACAGGACATCATTGATATTGGGTTTGGCCGTTGGGCGAAAGTAGAACCTTTGCTGGCTAGGACAGCATGCATTGCCATTCAGAGATTGTCCAAGGAAGACAAGAAACAATTGTTGCGTAGTTATGGCAGCAGGGCATTTGCAACTCTAGAAAGCTTAATTACTGGCTTTTGGCTTCCAGATAACATATGGTATGCTGCTGCTGATAAAGCAATATGCGCCATTTACACTATTCATCCAACACCGGAAACCTTGGCTGTTGATCTTGTAAAAAAATCTCTTAGTTCTGTATTTGATTGTGTTGAAGGAGAGGAGCTACATAATGACAGAGACTCTGGTGGGTCCAGCATACCTAACACTGTTCAAGTCGCAAAACTTGGTAGATATTTATTTATCTCAAGTCATGTTGCCCTGAACCAATTGGTATATATCGAATCCTGTGTGCGTAAGATCCAGAAACAGAAAATTAAGAAGGACAAGATGGTTACTAATGACCAGAATGTGCAAAGTAATAGGAACGGTAATGGTGATTTACCAACGGTAAGATCACAGATGGAATCATTGAAGGGTAGTATTCTGTCATTGTTAATTTATTGCATTCAGAATTGATTTTTTCAGTTAAAAGATTTTTGCCCTTTGATATTGTCTTGCAGGACAATAGTATCAATGCTGAGCTAGGTCTTGCTGCTTCCGAAGATGCAATGCTTGATATACTCTCTGAAAAAGCAGAAAAAGAAATCATTTCTGGAGGTTCTGGTGAGAAGAATTTGATTGGACAATGTGCATTGTTCCTATCAAAGCTTTGTATAAATTTTTCTTTGATGCATAAGGTGAGTATCTGATTGTTGTTTGTGCATCTTCCTTCCCTCTCCAATGTATTCACAATCTATATGATCAATGATGAGTATCTAGGTTATTGGGTACTAGATGGTGTAACTGAGTCATTACTCTTTGTTTCCATAACATACAAATTTATGAGCATTGAGTTCATCATTTTAAGAGTCAATGTCTAAAAATAGCACTGAAGTGATTGTAAAATCATGTAATAATATCATTTGCAAATTTCTTAGGAGGGACATGAAGCATAGTTATCAGTTTGTGCCCAAAATTTAAACTAGTCTAGGGACGGTGTCAAGAGGTCAGTGGTGTAATTAGTGGGCTGATGATCAAATGAGAGATGGACTTAAAGCAGTTAATTTGAATTTAAAAAAATTTGAAATGTAGCTGTTATATTGACATCAGATAGAAAAATGTGTATGTTATAGAATATGCCAAAACATTAGTTTGAAGTCAATTGATTTCTATTTAAGGAGTTGACAGAATGTGGTATTCCTTACTAATTGTCTTGGACTTCAATCTGTTTAATTAGATAGTTAGCCGTGATAGCTTACATAGTTACTGGTTAACATTGAATCACCAGCAATTGTATGGTACTGAATTTTGATAATAATACGATATTCATAATTATAATCAGAAGAAGTAAATTATTTGCTTTGTTATGCTAACAAATGGGATGCATGATTGATCTCTTTTTTTTTTTTTTTTTTTTTTCAGTGTTATTTCTATATATGCCTTTGAATTTTTTTATAATTAAGAATTCTGTACTTTTTTAGTATCCAGAATTACAGGCATCTGCAATGCTTGCTTTGTGTCGATTTATGATCATTGATGCAGATTACTGGTGAGATATTAGTAGCTCTGTCTCTCTCTCTCTCCCCATTATAAATTAACACAAAAGTACATCTGAATCTTTTGAATATCACCAGTGATGCAAATCTTCAACTTCTCTTCACTGTTGTGGAGAGTTCTCCAGCGGAAATTGTTCGCTCCAACTGTACTATTGCTCTTGGTGATTTGGCAGTTCGCTTTCCTAATTTGTTAGAACCATGGACCGAGAACATGTATGCACGGTTACGGGATCCCTCAGTGTCTGTTCGGAAGAATGCAGTTTTGGTGCTTTCACATCTCATATTAAATGACATGATGAAGGTCTGAGAAGCTGGTCAATTGTTGAATATTAATTTTCTTTTGTAATAATAACATTGACTGATTTTGGGTGTTGCTTGATCAGGTGAAAGGATACATAAATGAGATGGCTATACGAGTAGAAGATGATGATCAGAGGATTTTAAACCTGGCAAAACTTTTTTTTCATGAATTGTCTAAGAAAGGTTATATTGTTTACTTAGTACTATAAAATGACACAGCTTTTCATTTTTTAAATTCTATTTATTAATTTTTTGTGTTTTCAATATAAATGATATTTTGTATTTCATTGTTGCACAGGAAACAATCCAATATACAATTTACTTCCAGATATACTTGGCAAATTGTCTAACCAGAATCCGAAGACCGAGTATTTCTGCAACATCATGCAACTTTTGATTGGTTCTATCAAGAAGGTATTGACTGCTTAACTAAATTTAAGTGATGAGTCTGTTTGTGCTCTTAATGATTATCTCTGCAATATATTTTCTGAATGTCTTCCAGGACAAACAAATGGAAGCCCTTGTTGAGAAGCTATGTAACAGGTTTAGTGGGGTCACGGGTGTGTGTTCTCTTTTCTTAATTCATCCTCTCAATTGATCTGTTGAGGTGTACTATTTAAGTCTTTTTTAACCTAACACGTTTTTGAATATGACTCTTTTCACATATTAAGGAACCAAAGCTGCAAGGCATGATTCATTGGTTGTGTTAAAAGCTACTGTAGTGATGAGCAAACTTGAACGATCTAATTGCAATAACCTGAGTGAAAACATATTTTAGGTTAAAATTGCTTTTTCAACATATTTTAATTGATAATGGCTGTTGTATTCATTTGTTAATTTGTGAAATTTAAGGGCTGTTTATTAATTACTGTTTTCCTAGGACCGTATGCAGACATTTCATAAAAAAATTCTATAAAGCACAAAAATGTATTCTATTTTTTAGTTATTAAGTGTAACACATTTTTTTATGTTTTCCATCTTCTTAAATTAATGGCTTCCACCCCTAGTCCTCCCTTGAGAAATTAAGTATTAGTCATCAATTATTTGCTCTTATGATGATATTTGTTTTACCATGTTTAATTTAGTTGAACATTAATCATTGTATTCTTAAAATGATATTGAGGATGATGTATTATACCTGTTTAGTATATTTATAAACATTATATTTAGATACTCATTTTACATAAAAGCAAAGAATAACATTTTTAAAACATTTATGTAGTAGATGTTTTACATCTCATTTTTAAAATAGAACTTCCAAAAAATGTCATCAGATGTGTTCTAATTTTCAACGGCATAAATAATTTTTAAAATAACATTTAAAGTTTTATACCAAACATTCCCTTAAGTTTTAGATGTATCCATGGGCTGCACCAAAAGTGCGTTGTCCATGCACAAGTCTGATGCTGATCCCATAAATTCTTATATTTTATTTTTTAAAAATAATAATAAAGTATTTAATCCACTAATATTATATGAAAAATAAATTTTAACTACCCTTAAAATAAAATCCCATTTCCGCCCTTGGATGTACCACTTTAGAGAAAAACTTATTGTTTAATAACTAGTTAAAAAATTAATTTTCATACTCAGCTGAAGTTGATTATTAGTTTTTTCTTCTCTATTATTTTTGATCAGCAATCAAACCATATTTCTCAGTTGAAAGCTGTAGCTTCTATAATGGCTTTAATTTTAAAAATTGCCTTATTTTTAGTCGTATCAGTGTTAAACTATCTTCAGCACAGTCAAGCCAGTGATAATTCTCAGAACCAGGATTGCTGTCATTTTGCAATTTTGTTCAACTAATACTAGCACACAACTTGTAGGAAGAGGATGCTCATTTTAAATTCATGTGTGTATATATATATATTTTTAGAAAGCTTTCGTTCTTTTATGCTTTTTCTATTACTATTTATGTTTTTTCTCAGAAAAGTGTTGGAATAATCAAAGACAATTGTAGCCGTATTTCATTTCTGAAAAGCTATTAAGATTACTTTTTTGCTGCAGATAGTAGACAATGGAATATATTTCTTGCTTTCACTGAAAAGGGAATTAAAAAGCTCATGGAGTCATTCAAGACTTATGAACACGCCCTTTCTGAGGATTCTGTGATGGAAAATTTTAGGAACATAATTAATAAGGTGCAGCATTTTCTCTTGTTCCGTATTGTCCGACGGTCACCACTTAATAACATGCTTTCTGTTCACATTGATCTGAAACAGAGTAAGAAATTTGCAAAACCAGAAGTCAAAGTTTGCCTTGAGGAGTTTGAGGATAAGCTTAATAAATTCCATAATGAAAAGAAGGAGCAAGATGTGACTACAAGAAATGCCCAAATTCATCAACAAAAGTTTGATACCATGGGAAGTTTTGTGGTGGACAGGAATGCTGGAGAAGAAAGTGCACAATCTGATATTTCTGAAGGTTAATGAATTAATTTAAGATTTGGTTTGATTTACATTTTAATTAGTTTCCATATTGATTTTCGTTGGTCAAGCATTTAGAATCTCTGTAGAGAACATTTTAGTCTTTAGAAATTGTAATATCGTGTCCTGCATTTTTTTTTTTTTTTTCCCTTTTAAATCTGGGAAATAATTTAAAATATGCCTGCAGAATTTTCTAGTTCAGTAATTTATGAATGCAATTTAGCTTTCAAGTCATCTAATAACATTACCGAAAGTTGACTCTTTGAAGTTTGAATACACAACCACCTTTATTAGGCATTCCCCATGGCCACCATCAATGACTTCATTCATGGACGAACTGGTCTGCATGGATAATAGGATGGCCCTTATCTTGCTTGGGAGCACAATGAAATATATTTCTTTTTTTTTTTTTTTTTTTTTTTGAAAACGATGGAAACCCCGCTACCAAACCACCCATTCTGGGCCGCGGCGCAGGTAAAAGTAATATTTCTCTAACATAGAAGTAATATTTTATCTCCCTTTTTAAAAAACAATTCTGTAGTTTTTTCCTTAATTGTTGTGTCACTGTTTAACATAACTTGAACAGAAATAGATCTAATGAGATCTGTTTTTGGGGAAAAGTTTTACCTCTTCATTCCAGCTGTGAACAAGGGCAAGCAAGAAGCCAATAACTAATTACATTCTTTTTTATTTCCTAGAAAATCGTGTGTTGACGGTGGATTTTGGTCTCAGGGTAATATGTGAATATCACCCCGAGGTAATCCTCCTTCAATAGTGAATTTGTTTGGTTATGGGGGACCAAAAGCAAATTTAGCGAGAGACAGATAAACATACCAATCGACAAAGAGATTTAACGTGGTTCGGCGGATCTTGGTCCGACCTACGTCCACGGGCAAAAACAGGATGCTACTTTTTATTACTCCAATACGCTTCTCAGCTCTCTCTTTTGTTTACAAGTCTCACAATAATGTGAAGGGGTTATTTAGGGGTGAATCCGGTAACGCAGCGGAAGTGGTGAAAATCCGATTTTCAGATTTCAAAACTTTTTCTCGGATAAATTAAATAAACATATTTATTTAATATTCCAATAATCAAATTATGAAAATAAATTCAATAAAACAATTTTAAGTGAATTTACCGAAATACCCTTGCTTTGTATTTTTGTCCGTTTTAGTCCGAAATTGATCCAATCAATTTTGAATGATTCTAAATCATTTCTAAGATGAACTTATGATGTTCAAAACATCAAAACACCAAAGCAACCAAAATCCCCAATTTCTTCATCCAAAGCCGAGAGCACCAAATGGTGCCCAAGTTGACCATTTGGTCATTTCATGCTTCAAAACTCATCCAAATGAAATCCAATCAACATGAAACTTTGCATGCATCATATACACACCCAAATGCTCAACATATATGAAAACCCCCAATTTGGAATTAGTTAGAAACCCTAATTTTTCAATTTCCACAAAATGGACAAATTAGGCTAATTACATTAAATCAAATGTTTCAATCATCAATCTTTCATCCAATTCAAGTCTCAACACAATGAAACAACTCAAGATCAAATCTAGGTCATTGAAGAGTGGGTCAACAACTCTAGAATAGCAACATGGTTTCATAAACCTTAAAAGAATACATATAACTACACTAATTACATCTTTGTTCATCATACATGCTCAACACTTTTAAACAAATTTCCATCATCAAAAACCACAAGAAATAAAGAAAAGAATAACTTAAGAAACTCATGAGAGATAGCCTAGATCATAAGGAACAAATTCATTTCTAATAGCAAGTTTAAGAAACTTACAAAATCTAAGCTTTTCTTTAGGTTTTTCTTTTTCTCCTTCACTTTCTTTCTTTGTCTTTCTTCAATGGAACTTTTGTTTTTGGTAAAGTGTATTAGGTTAGTGAAATGAAAAATGAAAAACAATTTATATGTGTAACAATTACACCTTGGCCGAAATTCATGGCCAAATTCAAGAAATTGTAATTTCAATTTAATTTCAATTATCATAATGTCAACTTGCACAAATATCTTATAAACTACTTTATTAGATATTTATCTTGGTCAACAAATGCAACTAATGTCATTTACTTTAATTATCCTAACATAAGATATTTATATTTTAATTAATTTAATCATTTAATAATTAAATAATTAATTAATTAATCAAATACAAATATATTAAATATATGTATAATATTTACATTAAATATTAAAAACATATATTCATTTAGGAAATAAGTCAAATAACTCATTTTGACTATTAATTAATGTGTATTTAAATTAATCAAGTATTAAATGTAAATACACAATAATTAAGTAAATGACTATCTAGTGTCTTTAGCATGTATCTTGCGTTTAACCATTAAACGACTTTATAAATAATCAATATTATTTATTTATGTTGCTCTAGTGCTCAACGAGTATGTTTCATTATTGAGACTCTCTAGGTTCAGGTATATCCGTCACGAAATCAAATTTCATGTCCATAATCTATCCACCCGTAGATTATGACGATCACGGATAATCTCGCTAAACCATACAGGTCGAGGTCATCGCAAATGTATAATTCCTCCGTCACAGGTATCCGGATAAATCCCAGAGATATAGATATGAACGTCAAATCTCTATCGGGATTATCCAGTCGACTATTCTATTAGCAATCTCAAAAAGAATGTTTAGAACTAGCTTCTAAACTTACCACGGGCCCATGGTTTTATCTGATTGCTAATCATATGGACTACCTATGCTCTGGTACACAGAACTGACGGATCCTATCTTGACACACATAGGACACCCTGAGGATCTATCTACACCCAACGAACAGGCGGAGGTCTGATCTAAATAGATCGGTGACGTGACTGCCATCTAAGTGTAGAAGATGTCTCATGTGCCCACAATGGCATCTCAAGTCTAAGAATCACAAGTGCTACTCAACCCAAGAAGATTCTTATTGACGCTGGTGTACCATCCATTAAGAATCTTCGGTGAGTCGTTCAGTGTTTATCCACTATAAACACCTACACGTCTATACTAGTCTCCAAGACTTATGGTTCATTGAGAAACCATTGGAATCATATATTCCAGTATACGACATGTACCGGTCTCAACGGGTTTACTATACTGACCAAGTAGTGTAAACCTTGACCAGGAACTGTCTGAGAATGACAACGTCATGATACGACTCAATGTCCGTTGCGACGCTTTTGCAACTGTACCATGACTAATCATTCTAAGGTCATTACGTCTTTACCATATAAAAGATTAGATTATATTATAGAAACTGCATATATTATTAATAATAATAATGTTTTACATAAGTATTTAACAAAATACAACCGGGAATTGGCGCTCTGAGCACCAACCCCTACATAATGATCTTGATCTCAACTTTTTACCTTCTCCCCTTATGCACACTCTACCCTTCTATTTATAATAGTGTAGAAATCATATTCCTATTTGTACAAGAATTTCCTAGTTGAAACAATTTCCTTTTCCCATAAGGGTTCCTAGTCAAACTATTCCCTTTTCCCATAAGGATTCCTAATCAAAACTACCCTTACTTTCTTTATCCTACTAGGACTCTGACTCACCAGTTTTCCCCATGAAAATAGGATAACTTGTCATCTTATCCGCAAGAATAGGGTGTCATCTTCTGGAGCATATCTCGCTATCTGGTCGGTCTTCATGAGATCGGTCATAATAGTCATTTGAACTGAGAATGCTGTTGTCGATCTGATAATGGCTGATCATCCGATCTTAAGTGGTCGGGTTACCGATCATAAGCGCTCGACCCCTAACTCATGTGGTCGGGTCGGTATTAATGATCTCGATTAACAAGGGAATTTACTCTTTTACCCACCCCGTGCTGCTTAAATATCATAGTGCTTAAAAACACATCAACATATATCCCCTAGTTCTCGGTAACAACGAGTTTGCGAGTTGATGCCGGGAACTATAAAAAAAAAGATGGTGTGCCGATGAATCCGTCGGTGGTCACTTCAGGAACCGCAGAGAAAAATGCCTTGGCTGTAAATCTGGTCATTCCTGCTACCTTCATGTGCTCAGTCAACGAGGATCCCGATATCTACTCGTGGAGAAAAATGTTTTGCCCTTATGATGATGACGATCGACTCGGTGGGACGTAACCCAACCCCGAGCTGAAAGAAGGACTTGGCTCTGGGGGAATGTTACATCCCCAGTCCAAAGAAGCCGACTCGGTGGGACGTAACCCGACCCCGAGCTAAAAGAAAGACTTGGCTCTGGGGGAATGTTACATCCCCAGTCCAAAGAAAACCGACTCGGTGGGACGTAACCCGACCCCGAGCTAAAAGAAAGACTTGGCTCTGGGGGAATGTTACATCCCCAGTCCAAAGAATCCGACTCGGTGGGACGTAACCCGACCCCAAGCTAAAAGAAAGACTTGGTACTGGGGGAATGTTATATCCCCAGTCCAAAGAAACCGACTCGGTGGGACATAACTCGACCCCGAGCTGAATAAACCATAAGGCATCGACGGAACGAAGTCCAGCCCCGAGCCGAATAACCAAGCGGCCTCGGCGGAACGAAATCCAGCCCCGAGCCGAAACAAACATCGATCTCAGTGGTACAAGAGCAGACCCGAGCCGGAAGGAAACATCGGTCTCGGCGGTACAAGAGCAGACCCGAGCCGGAAAGAAACATCGGTCTCGGTGGTACAAGAATAGACCCGAGCCAGAAAGAAACATTGGTAAACATCGGTCTCGGCGGTACAAGAGCAGACCCGAGCCGGAAGGAAACATCGGTCTCGGCGGTACAAGAGCAGACCCGAGCCGGAAAGAAACATCGGTCTCGGCGGTACAAGAGCAGACCCGAGCCGGAAAGAAATATCGGTCTCGGCGGTACAAGAGCAGACCCGAGCCGGAAAGAAATATCGGTCTCGGCGGTACAAGAGCAGACCCGAGCCGTAAAACATATATCAACAAAACGGACTCGGCGGTATAAGAACAGACCCGATCCGTAAAACAAATATCAAAATCATTGTGTGGGCCACAACAAACAAGCATAAATAAATGTCAGCCTAAGACAGAAGAGATTTTACTCACATTTTTGGGATCCGTTGTCTTTCTTGCAACTCTACAAGGGTCACTACAAGTAAGGCTCTTCTTAATACGTCCTCTCTGCATCTCAGAATTCCACGCATCCGATCGGATGACTTCCGCTATCAACTTTGGTCGACCTCAAAAACCGAATGGTCTATGTACACACTGAGATAACCTTCTTTCACCAAGTCTTCCACCCGCTCACGCAGGTCTCTGCACCCATTCGTGGCATGTCCCCTTATGTTATAGTAAATACAATATGCCCTACTATTTCCCTCTTCAATCGGGAACCTCCTCAAATTAGGCTCGGCCAATATATATTTATCCTGAATTTCCCGAACTATCTGGTGAAATCCCTGACGATCGGTGATTTTCATCTTCTGCCATCGTCTTACTACGGAGCTGCTTTTTGTTGAGTTCCCCACAGACTGCGTCAACTGTTGACGGTGGATTTTGGTCTCAGGGTAATATGGGAATATCACCCCCCGAGGTAATCCTCCTTCAATAGTGAATTTGTTTGGTTATGGGGGACCAAAAGAAAATTTAGCGAGAGACAGATAAACACACCAATCGACAAAGAGATTTAACGTGGTTCGGCGGATCTTGATCCGACCTACGTCCACGGGCAAAAACAGGATGCTACTTTTTATTACTCCAATACGCTTCTCAGCTCTCTCTTTTGTTTACAAGTCTCACAATAATGATCTTGATCTCAACTTTTTACCTTCTCCCCTTATGCACACTCTACCCTTCTATTTATAATAATGTAGAAATCATATTCCTATTTGTACAAGAATTTCCTAGTTGAAACAATTTCCTTTTCCCATAAGGGTTCCTAGTCAAACTATTCCCTTTTCCCATAAGGATTCCTAATCAAAACTACCCTTACTTTCTTTATCCTACTAGGACTCTGACTCACCAGTTTTCCCCATGAAAATAGGATAACTTGTCATTGTTTTAATTAAACAGTTGGACTGTATTCAAACTATTTCAATTAATAGTTGATTTTATAATTGGATTATAGTAATCAATATAATTGAATTTAACCAATTAAATTATAGTTGATTATATAGTTAGACTATAGTAATCATTATATTTAATACTACCTGAAATCGTTGATTGGATAGTTGGACTATAGCAATCAAGATAACTGAAAGATTAGCATTTAAAATATAAACCTGGGTGAAAATGTTTTAAACGGCTTTAATTTTCAAATTGGGAATAAAATCTCAGGATAGTCTTGGGAACCGAGAAGTTACTTTATTTGATATAGTGACGTCTCGAGCCTAAGCCCGGAGTTGAGCAAATAGTAGAACATGATATTTGGAATATTCATGTGATGATAACTTTAGTGCTTAATCCATTATGCTTGCCGCAAAGACTCCTTAATTTCTTAGTCAGAACTAAGGATTAGATCCTTATAGTATGATAATGAAATTGAAGGATCTTCATAGATCTATCCTTAGATCTTAAAAGTACAAATTGCAATAAAAAACTCTTAGAGAGTTAATGGCTATACTCAAGGAGACAAAGCCAGAGTTTGCAATAGGCAAGAAGCGCAAGGCGCATCTTACTTCGAAATTCCGGAAGGCCAAGGCTTGGCCAAAGGCTTCTGGGGTGTGGAAAAGAGGCAAAGACAAAGTCATTATAATGTGTAACAATTACACCTTGGCCGAAATTCATGGCCAAATTCAAGAAATTGTAATTTCAATTTAATTTCAATTATCATAATGTCAACTTGCACAAATATCTTATAAACTACTTTATTAGATATTTATCTTGGTCAACAAATGCAACTAATGTCATTTACTTTAATTATCCTAACATAAGATATTTATATTTTAATTAATTTAATCATTAACAATTAAATAATTAATTAATTAATCAAATACAAATATATTAAATATATGTATAATATTTACATTAAATATTAAAAACATATATTCATTTAGGAAATAAGTCAAATAACTCATTTTGACTATTAATTAATGTGTATTTAAATTAATCAAGTATTAAATGTAAATACACAATAATTAAGTAAATGACTATCTAGTGTCTTTAGCATGTATCTTGCGTTTAACCATTAAACGACTTTATAAATAATCAATATTATTTATTTATGTTGCTCTAGTGCTCAACGAGTATGTTTCATTATTGAGACTCTCTAGGTTCAGGTATATCCGTCACGAAATCAAATTTCATGTCCATAATCTATCCACCCGTAGATTATGACGATCACGGATAATCTCGCTAAACCATACAGGTCGAGGTCATCGCAAATGTATAATTCCTCCGTCACAGGTATCCGGATAAATCCCAGAGATATAGATATGAACGTCAAATCTCTATCGGGATTATCCAGTCGACTATTCTATTAGCAATCTCAAAAAGAATGTTTAGAACTAGCTTCTAAACTTACCACGGGCCCATGGTTTTATCTGATTGCTAATCATATGGACTACCTATGCTCTGGTACACAGAACTGACGGATCCTATCTTGACACACATAGGACACCCTGAGGATCTATCTACACCCAACGAACAGGCGGAGGTCTGATCTAAATAGATCGGTGACGTGACTGCCATCTAAGTGTAGAAGATGTCTCATGTGCCCACAATGGCATCTCAAGTCTAAGAATCACAAGTGCTACTCAACCCAAGAAGATTCTTATTGACGCTGGTGTACCATCCATTAAGAATCTTCGGTGAGTCGTTCAGTGTTTATCCACTATAAACACCTACACGTCTATACTAGTCTCCAAGACTTATGGTTCATTGAGAAACCATTGGAATCATATATTCCAGTATACGACATGTACCGGTCTCAACGGGTTTACTATACTGACCAAGTAGTGTAAACCTTGACCAGGAACTGTCTGAGAATGACAACGTCATGATACGACTCAATGTCCGTTGCGACGCTTTTGCAACTGTACCATGACTAATCATTCTAAGGTCATTACGTCTTTACCATATAAAAGATTAGATTATATTATAGAAACTGCATATATTATTAATAATAATAATGTTTTACATAAGTATTTAACAAAATACAACCGGGAATTGGCGCTCTGAGCACCAACCCCTACATAATGATCTTGATCTCAACTTTTTACCTTCTCCCCTTATGCACACTCTACCCTTCTATTTATAATAGTGTAGAAATCATATTCCTATTTGTACAAGAATTTCCTAGTTGAAACAATTTCCTTTTCCCATAAGGGTTCCTAGTCAAACTATTCCCTTTTCCCCAGTGTTCTAAAACGCGCTAGGCGCTAGTCGGGCGGCGACCCAGCGCCTAGCGCCTAGAGCGTATAGGCGGGGCCTAGGCGGGGCCTAGACAATTAGTCGGCAGACAGTTAAAAATATAATATTTTCCAACATCATAATTCATATATAATCCAAATCATATAAATTCAAACAAAATGTAATAAACATAAAACCATTATTCAAACTCAATCAACCACATAATGATATAAAATATCATTTAATTAAGTTCATGTTCATCATCCTATAATAAAGTTGAACTACACTAAATATCTAATTCTTCATCTAATTCGAACTCATCATCTTGAAGTTCTTCATCAGAATCAAAATCATCTTCATCAAGTTCTCTGTATTCAACATTTCTGGCACTTTTTCGAGGTTGTAATATGTCATCAGCCCCAGATGCTTCTCCAACCATTCTCCAAGTAAGCCCTGAACCGGGCTCTACTTCTTCATCATCATCAGAGTGAGAGTCACCCCCTCAACGATCCATCCTTGTGCATTAGTAGCATCTTTGGCTTCTAATATATCAACTTTCAAATCCTTCTCCATTTTGCGCTTGTTCTTCAACTTAGCATTAAAGGAAACATAGACAGGATTGTTTAATCGAGTCACATCTAGTCTATTCCTTTTCTTCGTGTGAATCTACATAAATAATTTAAATAAATCAATTAATATTAATAATTACAAAATAAAATAATCAAAATTTAGCTAATGTTAAATATTTACCCCCTCAAAAGTGCTCCAATTTCGTTCACACCCGGATGAACTAGTGGTTAATGACAATATCTTTTTTGCCATTTTTACCAAGTTCGTTGTATGATGTCCATATGTACGCCACCATGAAACTACAAATGAACATAAATAGTTTGAATGAAATATAAGATTTTTTATATATTTTGCAAAATAATTCAAATGAATACTTTGTTTTTACCTGGATTAAAAACATCAATCGATACCCGACATGCTTTTACCCCCACTTCTTTACCAAAAGCTTCTTCTTTTGCCTTGTATGAAGCCAACTCCTCATTTATCACCTTACTCTGCATGTCGATGTCATTGGGGAAGAAAGCCTCCACAACCGTAAATACTGCATCCATTACTTTCACATCGTACTCGATACTTGAATCCTTATAGTAATAGTAAGGATTTAAAAGATAAGCAACACAATGTAATGGAGTATCAAGCCGCCCTTCAATTTTACTATCAATAATCTCCAAGATTGGCCGATAATTACTCTCAATATTGTTCAATGCATCCTTGATCTCTTCTTTTGCAATCTTTAGCTCTCCATAAACAAACCCCATGGATGGCTTTCTATCCCCATCAACTAATCTAAGCACTCTCACCAAAGGTGCAAACACCTTCAAACATTGGGTCACCCCATTCCAAAAAGAGATACTCATCACCGTGGCAAATGCAACTTTCCCTTTAGCTTGCTTCGACCATATGCACTCATCCCATTCCGCGCTAGCAAACATGGTTCGCAAACTTTCTTTTTTCTCGATCAAACTTTGTAAGGATAAGAAAGCTGAAGCAAACCTAGTTACTCCCGGTCTGACTATGTCCCTCTGTTTTGTAAACGATCTCATCATGGACAAAGTCTTGTGATGGGCATACACGAAAATGGTGAATGTGAAAGCCTTGGCACTATCAATGGTTTTCTTGTATCTCGGCAATTTCCCAATACTTTCAAGCATTAGGTTGATGGTGTGAGTAGCACATGAACTCCAAAAAATATTTGGCATTTTCGCCTTTAACAACTTTGCCGCGGCCATATTGTTCGAGGCATTGTCTGTTACAACTTGAACCACATTTTCCGCCCCCACTTGTTCAATGCCCGTCATCACATACTCATAAATGTGCTCTGCAGTATGCGCCACATCAGAACTTTCTTTGGAAGAAAGAAAAGTGGTGCCTATTGTGCAATTAATACACAAATTCATAATGCTTCTCCTTTTCCTATCACTCCAAGCATCTGTCATAATAGAACACCCGTTCTCCATCCACTCCTTCTCATGTAGTTTCAGGAAATCTTTAACACTTGCAACTTCCTCTTTCAACAATGGCTCCCTCAACTCATATTGGCTAGGACCTCTGAAACCTGGTCCAAATTGACCAACTGCTTCCATCATCGCTATCCAACTGTCATTGTCAATAGCATTGAAAGGAATACCGGATTCATACACCCACTTTGCAACAAATCGCTTCACATTATGTGTCTTCTCTTTAAATAATGCTTCATTAATATTCTGTTGCCTCATTGTTTTACCATCACTAGTTGAAGAATCAGGAGGGGTTGCCACTGTCCACCTAGCTAAAGGGCCGCGATGTCGTGGGGGTCTTGAATCTAACCCTTCTTCTATTTCACGAATTTCTTCTTCTTCTCCATCGCCCCCAATATTAACTCCTTGTCTTATCTCACTAACATGTCTGTCTTTTCTTTTCTTTTTATTCTTTGCCTCCAAAATGGCTTGTCTACACTTCTCTTGATCTTCTTTACTAGACTTTGGACACTTTGCAACATTCCCCGATATATGCCCAATATGTTCTTTCATTCTATAAACTCCTCCTGAAAAATTTTAGAACACAACTTGCATTTCACTTTATCCAAATTATTCGGATCCACTAAAGCCCCATACTCCCATCCAACATCATTTGAATTCCGTTTAAGAACGGGACTACTCTCCGAATTAGAAGCCGCAGAAGAAGAAGCCATTAACCCTACTAAGAAGAATGAATCAATCCATTTAATTAATAATATGCTCAATTAACAATATAATTAATTAATATTATTGTAAATTCTAAAATTTAAATACTTTTATCTTTTATTACTAAAAATGTACTACTAATTGTTAAATACTAATTGCTAACTACTTATTAATTAAAATGCCCTAATAACAATTTAATAGCTAATTACTTATAATTAAAAAATCCAAACACTTAATTTATATTTAGGGTAATAGGATTTAGGTCAAATAAAGAAATTATGGAAAGTAGTTAAATAACTAATTTGAATGTAATAGAACTTAGAAAGAAAAAAAAAAAAAAACAGAACCGATTATGCAGTTTAATAGGAATATGTAATTTAGGGTTTAATTAACTTATATTATAGTTATTAATGATTTAATTCAAATGCCCAATAATAATTACTTATTTAATATCACCAATTCACAAATTTTATAACTAATTAGTAATTACTTATTAACTAAAAAAATAATTTATGGTTTTCCACAACTATATCACCAATTCACAAATTTTTACTTATTAACTAAAAATTTCAGAAAAGCAGAATCATTCTGCCAGAATGTAAGGAAAAAAAAAAAAAAAAAAAAAACAGAACTTTAAAATGTAATTTAGGGTTTTCCTAAATTAATGTAATGTAATTGTAAATATAACTATTTTCCATTAAATCAAGTTAGAACAAAAAAATAAAATAATAAATTTACCTTAGTAACCAAATGTAGAAGAAGAAGAAGTGCTGCAGAGAGAACAGAGAAGAGAGAAGAAGCCGTAGAAACTGAATGAACTGAAAAATGTTTTGTGAAATTAGGGTTTTTTTTTTTTATAACCACCCCCCAAACGACGACGTTTTGGGGGTCTTCTGACTCCCAAAACGTCGTCGTTTGGGGGGTTAAATGACCCCCCAAAACGACGTTTTGGGGAGTCGTTTTGGGGTCATTTAACCCCCCAAACGACGACGTTTTGGGGGGTCAGAAGACCCCCCAAACGTCGTCGTTTTAGGTATCCTCTGCAAAAAAAAAAAATAAGCGCCGATACACGGCCGATTATCGGCCGTGTATCGGCGCATAGTCGGCCGATTGGGGGTGAAATCGGCGCCTAGGCGCCGATTTCACGCCGCCCAATCGATCGCGCGACTACCTCCAACGATTTGGAGGTAGTCGCTGCGCTTGGCCGACGTCGAGCGATTACGCGCCGCCTAGGCGCGCCTAGGCGGCGCGTTTTCGAACACTGCTTTTCCCATAAGGATTCCTAATCAAAACTACCCTTACTTTCTTTATCCTACTAGGACTCTGACTCACCAGTTTTCCCCATGAAAATAGGATAACTTGTCATCTTATCCGCAAGAATAGGGGTGTCATCTTCTGGAGCATATCTCGCTATCTGGTCGGTCTTCATGAGATCGGTCATTAATAGTCATTTGAACTGAGAATGCTGTTGTCGATCTGATAATGGCTGATCATCCGATCTTAAGTGGTCGGGTTCCGATCATAAGCGCTCGACCCCTAACTCATGTGGTCGGGTCGTATTAATGATCTCGATTAACAAGGGAATTTACTCTTTTACCCACCCCGTGCTGCTTAAATATCATAGTGCTTAAAAACACATCAACATATATCCCCTAGTTCTCGGTAACAACGAGTTTGCGAGTTGATGCCGGGAACTATAAAAAAAAAAGATGGTGTGCCGATGAATCCGTCGGTGGTCACTTCAGGAACCGCAGAGAAAAATGCCTTGGCTGTAAATCTGGTCATTCCTGCTACCTTCATGTGCTCAGTCAACGAGGATCCCGATATCTACTCGTGGAGAAAAATGTTTTGCCCTTATGATGATGACGATCGACTCGGTGGGACGTAACCCAACCCCGAGCTGAAAGAAGGACTTGGCTCTGGGGGAATGTTACATCCCCAGTCCAAGAAGCCGACTCGGTGGGACGTAACCCGACCCCGAGCTAAAAGAAAGACTTGGCTCTGGGGGAATGTTACATCCCCAGTCCAAAGAAACCGACTCGGTGGGACGTAACCCGACCCCGAGCTAAAAGAAAGACTTGGCTCTGGGGGAATGTTACATCCCCAGTCCAAAGAATCCGACTCGGTGGGACGTAACCCGACCCCAAGCTAAAAGAAAGACTTGGCACTGGGGGAATGTTATATCCCCAGTCCAAAGAAACCGACTCGGTGGGACATAACTCGACCCCGAGCTGAATAAACCATAAGGCATCGACGGAACGAAGTCCAGCCCCGAGCCGAATAACCAAGCGGCCTCGGCGGAACGAAATCCAGCCCCGAGCCGAAACAAACATCGATCTCAGTGGTACAAGAGCAGACCCGAGCCGGAAGGAAACATCGGTCTCGGCGGTACAAGAGCAGACCCGAGCCGGAAAGAAACATCGGTCTCGGTGGTACAAGAACAGACCCGAGCCAGAAAGAAACATTGGTAAACATCGGTCTCGGCGGTACAAGAGCAGACCCGAGCCGGAAGGAAACATCGGTCTCGGCGGTACAAGAGCAGACCCGAGCCGGAAAGAAACATCGGTCTCGGCGGTACAAGAGCAGACCCGAGCCGGAAAGAAATATCGGTCTCGGCGGTACAAGAGCAGACCCGAGCCGGAAAGAAATATCGGTCTCGGCGGTACAAGAGCAGACCCGAGCCGTAAAACATATATCAACAAAACGGACTCGGCGGTACAAGAACAGACCCGATCCGTAAAACAAATATCAAAATCATTGTGTGGGCCACAACAAACAAGCATAAATAAATGTCAGCTTAAGACAGAGATTTTACTCACATTTTTGGGATCCGTTGTCTTTCTTGCAACTCTACAAGGGTCACTACAAGTAAGGCTCTTCTTAATACGTCCTCTCTGCATCTCAGAATTCCACGCATCCGATCGGATGACTTCCGCTATCAACTTTGGTCGACCTCAAAAACCGAATGGTCTATGTACACACTGAGATAACCTTCTTTCACCAAGTCTTCCACCCGCTCACGCAGGTCTCTGCACCCATTCGTGGCATGTCCCCTTACGTTATAGTAAATACAATATGCCCTACTATTTCCCTCTTCAATCGGGAACCTCCTCAAATTAGGCTCGGCCAATATATATTTATCCTGAATTTCCCGAACTATCTGGTGAAATCCCTGACGATCGGTGATTTTCATCTTCTGCCATCGTCTTACTACGGAGCTGCTTTTTGTTGAGTTCCCCACAGACTGCGTCAACTGTTGACGGTGGATTTTGGTCTCAGGGTAATATGGGAATATCACCCCCGAGGTAATCCTCCTTCAATAGTGAATTTGTTTGGTTATGGGGGACCAAAAGAAAATTTAGCGAGAGACAGATAAACACACCAATCGACAAAGAGATTTAACGTGGTTCGGCGGATCTTGATCCGACCTACGTCCACGGGCAAAAACAGGATGCTACTTTTTATTACTCCAATACGCTTCTCAGCTCTCTCTTTTGTTTACAAGTCTCACAATAATGATCTTGATCTCAACTTTTTACCTTCTCCCCTTATGCACACTCTACCCTTCTATTTATAATATGTAGAAATCATATTCCTATTTGTACAAGAATTTCCTAGTTGAAACAATTTCCTTTTCCCATAAGGGTTCCTAGTCAAACTATTCCCTTTTCCCATAAGGATTCCTAATCAAAACTACCCTTACTTTCTTTATCCTACTAGGACTCTGACTCACCAGTTTTCCCCATGAAAATAGGATAACTTGTCATCTTATCCGCAAGAATAGGGTGTCATCTTCTGGAGCATATCTCGCTATCTGGTCGTCTTCATGAGGTCGGTCATAATAGTCATTTGAACTGAGAATGCTGTTGTCTATCTGATAATGGCTGGTCATCCGATCTTAAGTGGTCGGGTTACCGATCATAAGCGCTCGACCCCTAACTCATGTGGTCGGGTCGGTAGTAATGATCTCGATCAACAAGGGAATTTACCCTTTTACCCACCCCGTGCTGCTTAAATATCATAGTGCTTAAAAACACCATCAACATCGTGAAAAATCATTTGACGGAAAAACTAGGTCTTTATGCTAAAATGAAACACCAGTGACAAGTCAAAAACTCTAACAAGAAAAGTGCATTGATCAATTCAATGTATAATTATGAACACAATTATGTTTTTTATTTGCACATGACATGATTAAGAAATTTTGGCTGCTTCTATGTGGAAAAGGGAAACTTATTTTGTCTTCCTGATATGAAAACAGGGAACTTTCAGAATAGTTAGTCAATATCACTTCAGTTTTGTTGATTTTATCCTTTTTAAATGGTATACGATTGGTCATCCAGATTCCATAAGTGTATTTGAATTATTTATCTTTACTACAGTTTCTGAACTTTTCTTTTGACCCTGATTGTAAATCAAATCACCCGGGATTGTGCTATTTCACCATTAATATTCTGGCTCGTTGCTAAGATGATTTGCATGAAAGAATTTGTTCTACCATGTAATATTATCACACTGAAATTTTAGTGTCTTTGTATACCAGATGGTGTATCCATTAACCCTTCTGCTAAAGGCATGACACAATCTATTCCAAAATCTCAATCAGTGAGGTGACAGAGACAGAAACAGGTGATAATGAAGCTCAATCTAACATGAAAGGTATTATGAGCTCTAACTTGTTGTGTTACTTATTGACTGTAAAAATGTGCCATTACATAAAAGTTCAACAATATACAGGGACCAAATCAAGAGCTAAGAAAAGCAACTTGAAAGATGTAAAGGCCAAGGGAACTATTTATGCATCAAATAGAAGAAATACCAGGTCCAAGCAAAGGTAGGACTCCTTTTATTTACTTGTCTTCCACTATGTGGGTGTACTTATGCAAGAAAGAATTACATTTTCGATAGTCTTAACATACTGTCCATACAAATAAATTAGATTACAAGTGATTTTTGTAAATAATGTTGCACATTTTCATTCTCATAAAATATTTGTTATCACATGAATAAATAATGTATTTGTTGAATTTATGATTAATGCAGGTAGACGGAGCAGTGCCAGTGATTGTAAGTAAATGCCACACTTGGTTTGTTTATTTGGTTTTTGAGAATGGAGGGAAAACAAGATCTTTCAGTTGTAGTTTTGGTTGCATAATGCTGGACTATTGTTGATGTAATATCTAATATATAAAGGCAAGCTACTATGATATCTGATTTGTTTGTAAAACATGTTATCTTATGCATAGTGGTGAATGATTCTTCCTCATTTACTTCATCTTGTGCCAAATTTTGTCAATATGGAATGCCACAGTTTCAGTTTGGGGCGAGGCCTATATCAGTATCAGCATGAGGGCGAGGCCTATATCAGTATCAGTTTGGGGCGAGGCTCATATCAGAGTCAGCATGGGGGCGAGGCTCATATCAGTTTCAGTTTGGGGCGAGGCCCATATCAGTATCAGTTTAGGGACGAGGCCCATATCAATAACAGTTCGGGGGCGAGGCCCATATTGTTATCAGTATCAGTCTTGCCGGGTATGACACTCTGGGGGTGGGGACCACGTCGTTATCAGTATCAGTCTTACCGGGTATGACACTCTGGGGGCGAGGCCCATATCATTACTAGTATCAGTTCTGCCGGGTATGACACTCCGGGTATGGAGATACAGTATCAGTTCTGCCGGGTATGGCATTCCGGGTATAGAGATACAACATCGGTTCTGCCGGGTATGGCACTCCGGGTATGAAGATACAGTATTAAATCTGCCGGGTATGGCACTTCGAGTATGGAGATACAAAATCAGTTCTGTCGGGTATGGCACTCCGGTTTTGGAGATACAGCATCGGTTCTACCGGGTATGGCACTCTGGGTATGGAGACATCAGTATCAGTTTTACCAGGTATGACACTCTGGGTATGGAGACATCAATATTAGTTGCGGGGATGAGTCCCAAGGTTGAGGCTCCCATCGGCATCAGCATCAGTTTCAGGGATGAGTCCCAAGGCCGAGGCCTACATCATCATCAATATTAGATGCGGGGATGAGTCCCAAGGTTGAGGCTCCCATCAACATCAACATCAGTTTCAGGGATGAGTCCCAAGGCTGAGGCCTACATCATCATCAGTATCAGTTGCGGGGATGAGTCCCAGGGTTGAGGCCTACATCAGTATCAGTTTTGGGGATGAGTCCCAAGGTCGAGGCCCACGACAGTATCAGTTTCGGGGATGAGTCCCAGGGTCGAGGCCCACATCAGCATCAGTATCAGTTTCGGGGATGAGTCTCAGGGTTGAGGCCCACATCAGCATCAGTATCAGTTTTAGGGATGAGTCCCAGGGTCGTGACCCACATCATCAGTTCGAGGGCGAGGTCCCTATTGTCAGCGGTGTTGGGTCGAGGTGCCCCCGTTGTCGGTTGTAGTTCCGGGTAGAGGTGCCCAGGGTCGAGGTGCCCACTACATCATCAGTTCGAGGGCGAGGTCCCTATTGTCAGCGGTGTTGGGTCGAGGTTCCCAGGGTCGAGGTGCCCCCGTTGTCAGTTGTAGTTCCGGGTCGAGGTGCCCACTACATCATCAGTTCGAGGGTGAGGTCCCTATTGTCAGCGGTGTTGGGTCGAGGTGCCCCCGTTGTCGGTCGTAGTTCCGGGTCGAGGTGCCCATGGTCGAGGTGCCCACTACATCATCAGTTCGAGGGCGAGGTCCCTATTGTCAGCGGTGTTGGGTCGAGGTCCCCAGGGTCGAGGTGCCCCCGTTGTCGGTTACAGTTCCGGGATGCGTCCCAGGGTCGAGGGCCCACTGCATCATCATCACAGTTCACATTCGGTGGTTCGGGAACAAAGCCCAGAGGTCGAGGCGCCTCACCACCATATCTACTATATCAACAAATCAGTTCGAAGCAGCAGGCAAGTCAGGTGGCAACTGGCGAGCCAGGTAAGTGAAAATGCATTGCACGTACTTTGATAAGATTGTCATTGTCACACACTGCACAAGTCCCATCAAAGTGGGGGCGACTGTAGGCACTGCATTTTTGCATATAAGTCCCGATGATGAGTCTCACACGGAGACACTACCTTTTAAGTCGCGGAAGTCGCGGGAAACGGACGTCGGAAGGGAAAAGTTGGAAATCAGTATTTTCGTTGGATTTAACTCGCTTGTTTCGTTTCGGGTTCGCTTGTTGGACCTCTATTTTAAAACACACCAAACCCATTAAATCACATCTCACAAATTAAATAATTAAAATATTTAAAATACATGTCACAAATTAAATAACTAAATTGAAATTAAACTA
Organism: Zanthoxylum bungeanum; assembly: GCA_019454045.1. NCBI lineage: Eukaryota > Viridiplantae > Streptophyta > Magnoliopsida > Sapindales > Rutaceae > Zanthoxylum > Zanthoxylum bungeanum. Next base: position 129,113 of record SKCR01049865.1, on the reverse strand, counting down.
AATCAAATTAAAATCCATTTAAACTAAATGAAATTAAAATCCAATCCAATTATAACCAATTAAATTAAATTCACAAATTAAATTAAACTAAATCTAATTAAATTAAATTTCAAAATTAAATAAATCACTCACCTAATTTAAATAATTTTTTGCCTTAAATAATTAAAATTAAACACACGTAAATTAATTGATTTCTTTCCTTTCAAATAAACCCATGCAAAAACCCTAACCCTAGCTCACCTCTATATAAACACCACGAAAATAAACCCTAGAGGAGGCAGTCCCCTCCAGTTCACTCACGCCAAATGAAACCCTAGACGCCATTCCTCCTCTCAGAAAAACCCTAAAAGACTCGTCTCTCTCTCTCATGGAAGAGACGGCAACCCATTCACGACAAAAACCATTCACGACAAAAGCCCATCAACGCCTCAATCAGCTTCATCACGCCCTTTGAACTTCATCAGTCACGCACGCCCCACACAGAAACCATGCAACCCTCACGAATCAACCCTCATCGACAGCCTTCATATCCACCACTCAGGCCTCAAGTTACTGCTTCAATAGACCATAAACCCCATCACTCTCGGTACACTCTTTCAACAATAACCCACGAACAAACAAGCCCAGCGCAGCCACACACTCAATATACATGCAGTCCCTCTCCACGTAAAACAAAACCCTACAGCCCTCTCTGCACTCATCAACCAATGTGAACCAAAATCCCTTCACCGTGAAACAAGGACAGCCCACTCAACTCACTGCCTCCAACACATAGCTCCATGCCTCACCTCCATCAGCCTCATTCCCTCTTCACACTAAACACACGCAGATCACAGCCCTAGCCCCTCTCGGCAGCAGCCTAAATCATCAACCCTAGTTCACGCCAATCTGCCCCTCCAATCGTCACAGCCACAAATTCACAAATCCCTTTTACACGTTCACACACCACTTTGCCCCTGACCAACATGCCACGCTCATCACAAACTGCCAGCACCTAGCCCACTGAATTGCCCCTCACTTCACAACTTTCACGCCACACACTCACTCAGATCACGTCACCTGCCTCTCTACAACAGCCCAGGCCACGTACCAAGCCATCACTCCACTCACGGCCTCAGTTCAACAACGCACTGCCAGCCCTTTACCAACCGACACAACCCCCTTCACGCTAAAGCAACACAAGCCACCTCACCTCACTTACCGACACTAACTTAATCAACCCCATCACGCCAAAGAGACACACACAACAAACCCTCTTATTGCCGCATCTTCCAAGCCTTCATCAACCCTTTGCATTACCGTGAAGCAGCCCCCACATTCACACCTCTCACTGCCCAGTTTAGCCGCCCCTTAGACTCCATTAAACTGCTGCACAAGACCCCCCACTGTATTGCCCTCCAAATCACGCCTGAAACAGCCCACTGTCCAGCCCCTAAACCTGCCGCAAACAGCCCCATTTACTGCCCAGGATTGCCACAAATCGGACCCTGAAAACAGTCCAGAAAACACCCTAAATCAACCCCAAAACAGTGACAAAAACTGCCCTTAAACCCTTCTAAAACCGCAACCCCTATTAGCCTCTAAACAGCCCATATTTCAGCCCTCTAAGACTGCATAAACCAGCAGCAAAACAGTGAGGAAGCAACAGCAAAACGGAGTGAAAACAGCAGCTTGAATAGCGAAACAGCGAAGGAAAACATTGAGTTAGTGAACCGAAAGAGTTGCGGATCATCCACCCTTCCAACGGCCGTGTAACGCCCTTTCGTGAGACGACAAAAGAGGTTAGACCTGAGGGCACCCTTTTATTTATTATCTTTCATTTATTTTATTTATTTTAAATATTATCGCATAAGAGTCGTTTGAGGCATGATGTGATTGTTGGATGAGCGGAATATGTGTTCCCTTTTGTGGTATATAGGATGGGTACCCGGACGTAAATTCTGTAGCCGAATCCGAATGGACGGTAGTGCGGTTTGTACTCGGGATACAACGCCACGTACCACTTAAGAGACACATATTTCATCTAATCCAAACTTGTGTGTGAGCATGTTGTAGTTCGTAGGTTATTTATTTGTTATTAAAGCATGATTTAGCTTAGTTAGTTGTTTATTTTTAAGCATGATTAGTTATTCGTTTTGCATTTGGAACTTGCAGTAAGTTTATGTTATTGTTTGCATTTCACATTAAATAATTGAAATATGTTCATGAGATTGACGTATGTTGTCGTGTTTTATGATGACTTACTTTCCAAGCATGCAAACTTAGACATATGATTTATCTTTATGAGCATGAACTAGATATAGGTTGTTCTTGAGCATGTTGTGTAGATTCGGTTAAGATATTGCACAAATCACATCATTACAAGTGGCATAAGTAAGATACCATTCCGAACCCAACGGTTTGAGGTATTCCCTTGCGAGGGGCGAGTGCGGCCTTAAATCTTTGTCCCGGTTCACACCGGGTGGCGACTCCATGTTATTTCGTACTCCCAACTAGGCCATGAGCCTAGAACAGTGTCGTCAAGTTCTGTGTCCTACAATTGTGATGGGAGTAATATGCCTTGTTGTCCCTCTTCTCTACCGGGAATCTTCCCGGGTCGAGCTATGTCAATAGCCATTTGTCTTGTATTTCCCGAGCTATCTGAAATAATTGTTTGTGTTATCTCCCTTTCTTTTCATGCATTCTCTCTTTCCAATCGCAAGTTCACTTCCATCTTTTCCATCAACTCCGTCGTTGAAATCTCTAAAGCTCTATGGTTTTCATCTCCTACCATCATCTTAGTGTGTTTGAATTTTTCATATTGGATCCCCACTGACAGCGCCAACGGTTGACGATTATTTTTCGTTCCAAAGGCAATATAAGAGTTTTACCCCTCAAATAAACCTCCATCAACAATGAATTTGTTTGGTTAGTAGGAAACCAAATGCAAACTCAGCAAGCAAATAAATGAATCACAGAAGCAAGGATTTACATGGTTCAGCGGAGAGTAGCTACAACCTACGTCCACAAGAGAAAATGGGGTGTGTTTTACTACTGTTCCAAGTCAAGATCGATCCGAGATATAAGTGGGGTAATGAACTTATAAAGAGTTTACAACACCTCATGTCTTACACTAGCCCATTACAATTCTCTTAATAGTCAAACAACCGACTAGTTTTCTCTCTATATCACTAGAATTTTGGCTCTTGGTTTTTCTGTAAGTGTTGAGATACAAATTTTATTAACTCTTGAATCTGAGACTTCAAACCCTTTATATAGACTTCCAAATTTACTATTTCACCCGCCCATGACGTCAGATCATGTCACTCTATCATCATTGTAGTAATAACTCTCCTCAACTACTATAACATCCGGTAATCCCCGACGGCTTGTACTTTATCAGAGGCTGATGACTATTACGTTATTGGAGACATGTCACATGATGAAAATCATGTTCAAGCATGCATATGCTCATGGAAGGAATTTTTTGGAAATTTGGCAAATTCCTCGTAGATCCGATACGAAATTCATTCCAAGGTTAAAATCAAACAGCTCGTGGTATTTGGGCTATAACTTTCTCATACGAACTCTGAGTTTTATGAATTTTATATTGCCGGAAATTTAAGATCGAGACCTACAACTTCTACGTTGAATATTTTTCTAAATTAGAATCGAAAATAGGTCAAAAATTAAGTTTTTCGTGGCTGCTACAGTAGAATTCGTGAATGGTCTAAATTAAGGTGAGGTGGCACAATCCTAACCACTCATTCCATCACAAAAATAAGCCTTTTTGTCTATAAATAGAACATTATTCACTCTCTCCCCCACACACCAAGAAAACGTGAATAGAAAAAGAGATATGTGGATTTTCTTCTCTCACTTTTGTCTTCATTTTCAAGACATTTTGATCCATCCTAGCATGTTTCCAAGCTTGATCATTGCAAGAACCACAATCTCCTACGCTGAAGTTTAGTAATGCCAGCCATATTTGAAAATAGTGAGTGGACCTCTTTTTCTCAAAGTGATATTTACTGATTTATTTTGAGTAAGACTTACTTTTGAGCACTTAGGGCGTTAGCCAAATTTATTTTCAGTTATTTTTTAAATGAAAATGCTTTGAGAAATCATGGTTTTAAAAGTATGATATGGATTTGATTTTCAGAGGCATGGTGAAAAACCCACCTCAGTATGTAACTTGATCCAGATATGGAATTGACGGATTCAGATATTGTGTGCACACGCAGTTCAAGACTAGGGATGACAGATCCCCATAAATCCTAGATACAGAGTCTGGAGGGTAGCATATATCTGCACCCTGGCTCCAGATTTGTGGCTTGGAGGACGACGATATGTAACGCCCTAAGACCACCAGATTTCAGGGCTAGGAGGACGGTAATACGTAATGCCCCTAGACCCTAGTTTTAGGGACAAGTAGTGACATGTTTTGGGGGACGGCGATATGTAACGCTCCAATGTCATGGATTTGCACTCCTAGCTCTAGTTAGGCGTATGGGGGGACGGCGATACGTAACGTCCCCATGCGTCAGGTTTTTCATATACATATATTTCAGAGACAGATTTGTGTAAAAATATTTTCAGAAACAAACTTTTCAGAAATGAATTTTCAGAGATAAGTTTTCTAGAGACATGATTTTCGAAATAGACAAGAGTTATAAAGGAATTTTCAAGAAAGCTCAGTTTTATAGAAAAGATTCAGAGATTTCCAAACTAAGAAGAGTTTTCAGAAGAATAAGGTTTATTAAAGTGATTTTCAACTTCAGAACTATGAGATTTCAATTAAATATTTCAGTTTCAGATTTAACCTGTCCACTCACTTGTTGGGATATATGCCCTAGAGCTTAATGTAATGTAAACAGTTTTATATGTTATGAAATAAAATGATGCATTATTTATTTATCAAAGTGTTTGTTTAAATATCGCTTATTGTAAATTATCTTGATTACCCTAGATTACTCATGTACCTTCAGACTTAGTGTATGAGTGTCATACACAAGAGGATTTAAGTCTGAAGTTAGTAATCTAAAATAGTCCATAGACTAAACAAATAGGGTACTTGGTTTGTGATTTATCTATAACTGCGTTCCATTCTATAATTGTATGATGACCTTGATCCGAGATCGTCCATGTGAAGACATGAGAATGAAGACACCTTGTATGATGTGATCATATAGAACTGGACCCAGATAGAAATGAGTTTGTTATAATATCTGTTAAATAAAGAAATTCATTCCGGTCTACTAGATGATCATATATAGATTGATTTTAATCCTGAGTGTACTACGAACTCCTGCATGGCAGACTATGTCCTTTGATTTACAAAGGTGAGGTTGGTGTAGCAGTCCCGACCAATAGCTACGTACTTTGGGGACATGGTTTGGTGTGTAGCTAGAGATATTCTACACAGACATAGAGTTCACTCCTTCTTGCGAGAAGTAGACGAGTATCTTCCTTAAGGGTTGATTCGGTACTTGAACGGTTAGAGCGCTCGAGTCTTTCTATTACGAATAGAAAGATTAAAATTCATAATGGTTATGAATAAATCGTTCAATAGAGAATCAATGTTACTTAAGGTAAAAATAATTAGATGGATATAATAGACATTATAACCCGTTCTAATTACGAGATACTCGTGAAGGGTCAATCCGTATGTAATGGCTATATCGATGGACATCGACGTGGTTCAGCTTAATATACTATCTGCGGTAATGAGAGTGCAGCTTCAGATTTTTAGTGGAATAACCCGGAGTTAATAATTTGGAATATTTAATTAAGAGCTTAATTAATATTTCGAGATTATTAGAGCTCGGAACCGTATGTCCATTTTATCCTCATGCTAGCTCAATATACTCTAACGGATTTAGTATAATTGGATAATCCAATTATATACACGCATATGTATAAATATTATTAATATGATTGATAATATTATTTTGTCACACTTGAAACTATATATTAAAATTTAATATATGATTTTAATAACTATATGTTAATTATTGAATGTATATTATTAAATATTATATGATATAATTAAATGAGGCCAAATTTAGAATTTCCAAATCTTGGGTTTTGGAAACTCTTGGTGAGTTATGCTAGGTTGCATAATTCTTGGGTTTAATTTGGAAGTTACAAATTTTAAAGGCATTAACCTTTTTGTTTTTGTAACATCTTTTCCATTATAGTAATTGAATTAGATGTTACAAAATTAAATAAAAAAATATTGCCTTGGCCGAATTTTCAATAGGAGAGGAGGGGAAATGTTTGTTAATTTTGGAAATTAATAACCCTAAGTATAAAAAGAAAATTGGATTTTCTTTTTGCCTAATCTCATTCTTGAACCCTAGCCTCCATCTTCTTATTCACCAAATTCTCTCAAAGTGTTGAGAAAATAAAAATAAGAACAAGAAGAAAAATAAAAGATTTCCTTACTGTGACTTCAATCTCTAAAACGTTTAGGGATTTATTTTGTGTGTCTAGCCCACACTAGTTTCTGTTGGTAACGAGATATAGCTCGGAAGACTTTGTGGTGTTGAACGAAAACTCATCTTCATCCATTTTCTTAGTCACACGGCAGTGAGGCTTATTTTTGCTTACTGTTGCAACTTATGTTGGTGAAACAGGGCTCAGTTTGTTTGAGTTTTAATCCAGATCATTTTGTGAACACATAGGATTGTTTTGGGGCTGTGTTGGGGCTGTTTTCAAGTGTAAAAATAGAATTGAAACATAGCCATTGCTCACGCAAATTGGGGGCTATTTTGGCAGTGTGCTGGGCGCATTTCGGGTGCTAAAACAGTCAGGTTTTGTGCTACTGCTCGAGGGTTGTTCGGGGGCTGTTCCAGGGCTGAAATTTTATTCAAAACAGAAGCAAAATTTCAGTGGTGCTACTGATTACATTCAGCCACTTTGTGGGAAGGACAGAAAAAATTTTCATGTCTGATCCGGGTGTCTAACGTGCTTCTGCTGCGCAAGGAAAGTGTTTCCTCTAATTAGCATCGAGAGCAAGGTTGAAAAGTGTTCTTAATCCTTCTCTTTTTGATTTAAAGTTACTATTTTTATATATTTATATTAGTTATAAATATTGATATGCAAGTTTATATGAGTAGACACAAAATAATATTCATGAGATGAATGATTTTTGTTTTTTTTTTCATATGATAAATGGATTTTGCATTGGTTGTAAATTTTTTCGGCTCTTATTTTTATGTTGGTTTTGATTTTGGGATGTAAGGCTATAAGGTCATTGTTTATAATTAATGTAATTTTAATTTTCCAATGTAAAATTTCAATTGTTGTAATTTGGAACACCGAAGTCGTAAAATGAGACAATACCACCTTGGAGCGTGATTTAAAGACCAAGAGATACCTTGGGAATTTTTGTACTAATTAGATTTGTATATGAAAAATTAAGAGCCCGGTCAATGTAAAATATTTTTTTATGTTATATGTATGTTTTAATTCGAAATGTTTGAATAACATGTCATATAGCTTAGGGTGCCTACTCTTGCATTTCACATGTCATAACATGCTTTGGATGCATAATCATTATAGACATGAAATATGATTTCTATGTGATTTAAAATGTTTAAATAAGAATATGATATGCATGGAAAATAATTAATTGGATTAATTGGTTTTAAGGTTTAAAATTTGAATTCTAATATATTGGGCTTAATAAGTGCATCATAAATTCCATTCGTATATAGGATGGAAACCCGGATATAAATTTCATAGCCGAATCCGAATGGATGGTAATGTGGTCTACCATCGGGATACAATTCCACGTACCTTTGGATTTTATAACGCATTTAGATTAATTAAATGGTTTAATTAAAATCTTGACCATTTTAGGATTCCAAAATTTTAAACTAATTAGTGTTCTAGTATTTTAAGAGTTAAAATATAATAGGTCACTAATACTACTCCAATTAAATTAGTTTAATAGAGTAAAATAATTTATCTCACTAATAGACATTAGTGAGATAAATTTTAAGAGTTAAAATTGGTTAGGTCACTAATGGTAAATTAGTGTAAATAAGAGTTATGATTTAGTAGTCATAATATTATTCACACTAGTAAATTAAAATATTAGATATTTTAAAAATAGAAACCTTAAATTTAAAATAGTGAGTGGGAGAGGGATATACGACAGTATATCCCGCGATCTCCGTTATTAGTCCAAAAACGTGAGATTCAAAAGACGCCTCGAGAGTGCTTTGTTTTCGTCCCCCCTACGGATGGTGTCCATTTTGGGTCAATATCAAATTTGGATTCCGAGAGGATATGGATTCTAGATGTATCTGGTGAACTGACCTACCTTACGGCGGCACTTCACTAGTTAAGTCCAAGGGTCCCGAAATGACGGGTCACACTCACAAAGGAATGATTAAATGTTAATCAAAATTCTTTGATCGAATCAAACAGTAGTTGGTTAATATATGAATAAGAATTATTCCCGTATATATTAATCAATTGAGATTGTCTCGATCTATCATGCAAATACTTGACCTACCCTACAACGACACTTATTTGTGGGATGATAGATTTCTGTGGCATAGTAATTCTCTTAGGTTTCTAATTTGTTATTCATGGTTCATGCATCATGTTTAATTTTATGCCAAAATTGTTTGATAATTTTAATATGCGATGAATGAATGTTAAATGCATGTTTATTTTATTTTTCAGCCATGGTTTCTCCAATTATTTCCATACTCTCAAATGATAAATTAACGGGAGAAAACTATGTTAAGTGGAAAAGTAACATGAACGATATCCTGGTCTGTGAAGACCTAAATTTTGTCCTGACGGAGGAGTGTCCTCCCGAGACGACCATAAATGCTTGCCAAGATGTGCGCGATGCCTACCAGAAATGGGTCGCGGCTAATGAGAAAGCCCGATGCTACTTGCTAGTAGGAATGTCTGAGGTTCTTGCTGTAAGGCATGAGCCTATGGCTTCAGCATCTTAGATGATGGAGTCATTGCAGGGCATGTTCGGGCAGCCTTGAGAGCGTCAACGTTATGAGGCTATGGTCTCAGCGATGACTGCTAGGATGAAGGATGAGATATCAGTCTGAGAGCACGTCTTAAGGATGATGACCTATCTCAACACTGCCGAAACCCATGGTGCTCGTGTTGACGAGCGTAGCCAGGTGACCATGATTATGGAAACTCTTCGGAAGAGTTTCCTGCAGCTTAAAAGCAACTATGTTATGAAAAATTTGACTTTTACTTTGAACCAGCTGCTTAATGAGCTCACCCACTAGGAGTGAATGCTTGTGGATCCTCGTAAGCCCAGTGCCAAGATAAATATTGTTGAGTCTTCAAAATATGCAAAGATGAAGAAGATTGAAACTAGGAAGGTTAATGCTAAACCCATGAGAAGAAGAACAAGAAAGGCTCCAAGGATGCCAAGCCCAAGGGAAAATGTTTCCACTGCAACAAGAACGGGTATTGGAAAAGGAATTATCCTAAATACCTTGCTGAGCTGAATGAGAAAAAGGCTACAAGTAAATATGATTTACTTGTTATCGAATCTCTATTAGTGGAGGATGATCAATCCACTTGGATTGCTGATTCTGAAGCCACTAACCATGTTTATTCTTCTTTACAGCTACTAGACTCATGGAGGGACCTTTTTGAAGGTGACTACACCATGAGGGTCGGGACAAAGGATTCCATTTCAGCAAGAGCAATGAGAGTTTTCAGTTTAAATTTTATAAATGATAGTATTTAAATTTGAACAATGTGTTATTGATTCATGGTTTTCACAGGAATTTGATTTCTATTTCTAAACTCTTGGATGATGGTTTTTCAGTTTCTTTTAATAGCAATTTGGTTATTATTGGTAGAAATGGATTAACCATATGCACATGAAACTCAGAAAATAACTTGTATGTGTTAAAACCATTAACACACATGTCACTGCTCAATGCTGAAATGTTTAAGGTTGAGAAACCTAAAACTAAACGGAAAAATATTTCTCACGATGACATATATATATGGTATCTTAGACTTGGTCATATCGGCCTTGACCGGATAGATAGGTTGATAAATAACGAAGCCTTAAACCAGTTAAAGCTCATAACTTTACCAGTTTGCAAATCCTGTTTAGAAGGAAAAATGACCAAGAGACCTTTTACTGGAAAAGGTATAAGAGCCATCCAACCACTAGAGCTAATATATTCGAACGTTTACGGACCGATGAATGTAAGAGCCTAATGTGATTATGAATACTTCATCACATTTATTGACGATTATTCCAGATATTTGTATGTTTACCTAATGCAGCACAAGTCAGATACTTTTGAAAAGTTCAAAGAGTATCGTGCTGAAGTTGAGAACCAGTTAGATGAAATAATCAAATCTCTACGATCAGATTGTGGAGGAGAATACCTTGACAGAGATTTTGAGGAATTCTTGGTTGAGCATTGGATAATATCCCAGCTCACATCACCTGGAACACCACAACAAAATGGTGTTGCAGAAAGGAGAAATTGGACCCTACTAGACATGATAAGATCTATGTTTAGTTATAACTAACTTCCTAGTTCATTCTGGGGATATGTATTACAAGCAGCAATGCATATCCTTAATGTAGTTCCATCTAAGTCTGTTCCTAAGACTCCCTTAGAGTAGTGGAGTGGTCGTAAAACTAGTTTCGACATTTCCGCATATGAGGGTGTCCAGCACATATGCTGAAGAATAAGACTACAAAGTTGGAGCCACGTTCTCAGGTGTGCCTATTTGTAGGCTATCTTAAGGAGATTATGAGTGGATTATTCTATAGCCTTGAAGAGAACAAAATGTTTGTATTGAAAAACGCCACGTTTCTAGAGGAGGACTATATGAGAGAGTTCAAACCTCGTAGTAAGGTGTTACTCGAGGAGTTACTTGCTGGTTCGACTAGCCCACCATCATCAACGAAAATTGACAAACACACATCACCTTCGACATATGAGCGTCAGATGCAAGTTCGCCAGAATGATCTGCCACCTAGACGTAGTGGGAGGGTTGTACGACAACCTGATCGCTATCTAGGAGTTGGAGAGGCACAAGTTGTCGCATTCAATGATGGTATATGTGATCCATTGACCTATCGTAGTGCAATGGATGATTCTGATAAAGATGAATGACTCAAAGTCATGAACCTAGAGATGGAGTCTATGTACTCCAACTCAGTCTGGAAACTTATAGACCCACCTGATAGGGTAAAACCTATTGGTTGCAAGTGAATCTACAAGAGGAAGAGGAGAGCAGATGAGAAGGTATAGACCTTCAAGGCTAGACTACTGGCCAAGGGTTATACCCAGAAAGAGGGAGTTGATTATGAGGAAACTTTCTCGCTAGTAGCCATGTTAAAATCCATCCACACTCTTCTGTCCATTGCCGTATATTATGACTATGAGATTTGGCAAATGGACGTCAAGACTGCATTCTTGAATGACAATCGTGATGAGTGTATCTATATGATACAACCAGAGGGGTTCATAGCCCAAGGTCAAGAGCAAAAGGTTTGCAAGCTGCAAAGGTCCATTTATGGACTCAAGTAAGCATCTCGATCTTGGAACATAAGATTTGATACCACGATAAAGTCTTATGACTTTGAGCAAAATGTTGATGAGCCTTGTGTATATAAGCGCGTCATTGACGGAAATGTGGTTTTTCTTATTTTATACGTCGAAGCTATTTTACTCATTGGGAATGATGTAAATATATTATCGGACGTGAAAACCTGGCTAGCTAACCAATTCCAAATGAAAGATTTGGGAGATGCCAGTTATATTCTTGGGATTCAGATACTTCGGGATTGCAGGAAATGAATGTTAGCTATGTCTCAGACATCCTATATCGACAAGATCCTTGTGCGATTTGGGATGCATAATTCCAAGAAAGGAAATTTTCCTTATCGACATGGAATTCACTTGTCAAAGAAACAGTCTCCTAAGATACCTCAAGATGTTGAGGAAATGAGACATATTCCATATGCCTCAGTAGTTGCTAGTCTCATGTATGCTATGTTATGCACGAGACCAGACATCTTTTTTGAAGTTGAAGTAGTCAGTAGGTTTCAGTCAAACCCATGATTGGATCATTGGGTGGCTGTGAAACACATTCTCAAGTATCTTAAGAGAACGAGAGATTATATGCTTGTATATTCCGGTGAGGATATGATCCTAAGGGGATATACGGACTCTGATTTTCAGACGGATGTCGATTCTAGGAAATCAACATCTGGATCAGTGTTTACGATAGATGGTTGGGATATATTATGGCGGAGTATAATCTTGCATTGCTGACTCCACCATGGAGGCTGAGTATGTAGCAACTTGTGAAGCAGCCAAGGAAGCAGTCTGGCTCCGTAAATTCTTGGGAGATCTGGAAGTTGTTCCAGATATGGATAAACCACTCACACTTTATTGCGATAATAGTGGTGCAGTGGAAAATTCAAAAGAACCAAGAAGCCACAAGAAGGGAAAGCATATAGAGAAGAAATATCATCTCATCAAGGAGATAGTGCAAAGAGGAGACGTTTCTGTCATAAAGATTGCATCCGCAGAGAACCTAGATGATCTGTTTACAAAGACCTTGTCGATTAAAGTGTTTGAAGGTCACCTAGATGGTCTAGGATTACGTGACATGTCTCATTTGCCCTAGTGCAATTGGGAGATTGTTGGGATATGTACCATAGAGCTTCATGTAATGTAAACGGTTTTATATGTTATGAAATAAAATGATGCATTATTCATTTATCAAAGTGTTTGTTTAAATATCGCATATTGTAAATTATCTTGATTACCTTAGATTACTCATGTACCTTCAGACTTAGTATCTGAGTGTCATACACAATAGGATTTAAGTCTGAAGTTAGTAATATAAAATAGTCCATAGAGAGCAAACAAAGAGGGTACTTTGTTTGTGGTTTATCTATAGTTGCGATCCATTCTATAATTGTATGACGACCTTGATCCGAGATCGTTTATGTGGAGACATACGAATGGAGGCACCTTGTATGATGTGATCATATAGGACTGGACCAGATAGAAATGAGTTTCTTATAATATCCGTTAAATAAAGAAATTCATTTCGGTATACTAGATGGTCATATATGGATTGATCTTAATCCTGAGTGTACTACGAACTCCTGCATGGCAGGCTATGTCCTTTGATTTACAAAGGTGAGGTTGGTGTAGCAGTCCCGACCAATAGCTACGTACTTTGGGGACATGGTTTGGTGTGTAGCTGGGAACATTTTATATAGACATGTAGTTTACTCCTTCTTACGAGAAGTAGAGGAGTATATTCCTTAAGGGTTGATTCGGTATTTGAACGGTTAGAGTGCTCGAGTCTTTCTATTATGAATAGAAAGATTAAATTCATAATGGTTATGAATAAATCGTTCATTAGAGAATCAATGGTACTTAAGGTAAAAATAATTAGATGGGTATAATGGATATTATGACCAGACTCTAATTACGAGATACTCGTGAATGGTTAATCCGTATGTAATGACTATATCGATGGACACAGACATGGTTCGGCTTAATATACTATCTGCGGTAACGAAAGTGCAGCTTCATGTTTTTAGTGGAATAACCCGGAGTTAATAATTCAGAATATTTAATTAAGAGCTTAATTAATATTTTGAGATTATTGGAGCTCGGAGCTTAATTAATTTTTTTTAATTAATTTTGGTCCTCGTGCTAGCTCAATATACTGTAGTGGATTTAGTATAATTGGATAGTCCAATTATATACTCACATATGTATAATTATTAATATGATTGATAATATTATTTTGTCACACTTGACACTATATATTAAAATTTAATATATGATTTTAATAATTATATGATAATTATTGAATGCATAATATGAAATTATATATGATATAATTTAATAAGGCCAATTTTAGAATTTCCAAATCTTGGGTTTTGGAAACCCTTCGTGAGTTATGCTAGGTTTCATAACTCTTGGATTTAATTTGGAAGATACAAATTTTAAAGGCATTAACTATTTTATTTTTGTAACATCTTTTCCATTATGGTAATTGAATTAGATGTTACAAAATTAATTAAAAAAAATATTGCCTTGGCCGAATTTTCAATAGGAGAGGAGGGGGAAGTGTTTGTTAATTTTGGAAATTAATAACCCTAAGTATAAAAAGAAAATTGGATTTTCTTTTTGCCTAATCTCATTCTTGAACCCTAGCCTCCATCTTCTTCTTCTCCAAATTCTCTCAAAATTTTGAGAAAATAAAAATAAGAAGAAGAAGAAAAATAAAAGATTTCCTTATTGTGACTTCAATCTCTAAAACGTTTAGGGATTTATTTTTATGAGTCTAGCCCACACTAGTTTCCGTTGGTAACGAGATATAGCTCGGAAGTCTTTGTGGTGTTGAACCAAAACTCATCTTCATCCTTTTTCTTAGTCACATGGCAGTGAGGCTTATATTTGCTCATTGTCGCAGCTTGTGTTGGTGAAACGGGGCTCAGTTTGTTTGAGTTTTAATCCAGAATATTTTGTGAACACATAGAGTTGTTTTGGGGCTGTGTTGGGGCCGTTTTCAAGTGTAAAAATAGAACTGAAACACAGCCATTGCTCACGCAAATTGGGGGCTGTTTTGGCAGTGTGCTGGGCGCATTTCGGTTGCTAAAAAGTCTGATTTTGTGCTGCTGTTCGAGGGCTGTTAGGGGGCTGAAATTTTATTCAAAACAGAAGCAAAATTTAAGTGGTGCTGTTGATTACATTCAGCCACTTGGTGGGATGGGCAGAAATATTTTTCAAGTCCGATCCAGGTGCTTAACGTGCTTCTGCTGCGCAATGAAAGCATTTCCTACATCATTTAGATCGTTCAAACGATCTAACCCCGCACTCAAAGTTTCTTTATTTTACAGGTTTACCCGGAGGATGAGCTCGGGAGGATGGATACTGATGGTAGTCACTAGGGTATTCGGTCCACCAGGTCAAGTCAGAGATAATGTTTAGTCAAGTTAAGTAAACTCCAGCTCTAGATATCTGTATAGTAAAGTTGTATATAAGAAATTATCTATAGAGTTATCAAGATAATTGATGTCGGGTGTTCAGTTGTCTGTGTACTGTTATACATTTTATGTTATGGATTTGGGCAATGGTCCCATATATGAGATTATGTTTAAGAAAAGAGTATCAGTGTTGTTCATAGTTAGAAAGTCAGTGGCTCATGGGGATAGTACATCTTATTCCCTACCGGTAGCATCTCCCAGATTGAGGATGTTACAAAGATGGTATCAGAGCATGGTCTAGGGAGTCAGTGACTGTAGTGGTTATAGTATTGGGGTCTTGTATACGCAGTATGTCCGGGATACCCGTATATGAGGCACTATATCTCCAGTATCTGATCATTGAGTAAGTCCTCAATTCCTATAGACAGGTTAGTAAGCATTCCCAAAGCTATCTGAATTCACTTCCTAACAAAGAGACCATGATCATTGCTTTAGTTAAGAATCATTCCATAATCATCTTGGTTCACTTTCAAGAGTTCAAAACAATCTATGAAACTAGATAGTAAAGATCCAAGAATGTCTACCCAAGAGAGTAAAGAGAAGAAAGAGAAGACTAGAAGAAAAGTAAGAAAAGATTTATAGATGTTTAAGCAAGTAGAGGTAAGAAGCAAGAAATCTAGATTTGTTAAAAAGTTTCCAATATATGAAAGTACCACAAAGGAAGTAGGGATTCTAGATCCCTAAACCTAGGCCCGCAAGCAAAAAAATGAAGGTCGTAAGGAAAGATTATTAGTTGCCTTAGCCAAGAAACCCGACATAGATACGACCCTAATTCACCCAAATTCTCCGTGATACCGGTTAAGGAAGCTGTCGTGGCGGAGCCGATCTCATACCCACCTTACATGAGTAATAGACTCTACTAGGACACGGAGTACCAGAACAAGGACATCGATATTCGTTGAGATGTGAAATTCCTACCCTATCTTTTATTAGCATATGCAAAGATAATCGTAAGGAAGTCCGACAATGGTATATATTGGGCAAGAAATAGAGAACGTTGAAAGATAAAATCACTTAGAAAAATCTTAGGAAATTTCTGAAGTTTGAAAGAAGAGAACCTAATATAGTTTAAAAATCTAGGCAAGTCAGCACGAGGCTTGCAGTACTGGTAAAAGTCAACATAATAGACCAAACACAGTAGAAACCCATAGATCAGACCAATACCAGTAGAAACCCGTGTAGGTTCATAAAGGACAGACTCAGAAGAATGGAAATATTTGGAAGTTAACATGGGTAACAGTACGAATAATAAGAATTAAAAAGGCATAAC
This sequence comes from Zanthoxylum bungeanum, assembly GCA_019454045.1. NCBI lineage: Eukaryota > Viridiplantae > Streptophyta > Magnoliopsida > Sapindales > Rutaceae > Zanthoxylum > Zanthoxylum bungeanum. The sequence continues at coordinate 112,809 of SKCR01049865.1, read as the reverse complement.
TGCAACATATAACAATAGTAAAAAGGTAGAAGTCTAGAAAATAGCCCATAAGAAAGAACCACCAAATATTCGGCAGTACGGCTTAGAACCAAGAGATAGAATGTGAAAATAATAAAGAAGGATACGGGAAGTAACAAGGAAGTTTAGTATATACAGACATGTAGTTAACATAGCGTGAAGGTAGTAACGCAAGTGGAAACCTCAACGTAATTGATAAGAGTTGTGGAAACCTTAAGACTTGGGGTAGCCAATGCAGATTCCAACAGTGTGAGTGATAACTCTTCTGTCCAGTAGTTCCGACCCTAGTGAGTGTATAGACACCCAATCAGACCATCGTTGAACTTAGATTGTTAACAAAAATGTGTATTCTCAGATCTCATAGGAAAACATGTGTCTACCCCACAAATTAGAGCCTAGCAAGGACTTGAACAAGTAAAAAAGAGTATCGGGCAGGACAACAGATCACAGTTCGGCAAGACAGCCAACCCAAGAAGCTCAACAGAACCTAGATATGGATCAGAAGATAATAATATTTTGTATGAGATAAGTGATTGGGATTCACGGTATGTTTAGCCGAATTTAGAAGGAACTACATGCCCTGTCATAAAACTGAAAGCCTTCAAGGAAGTAGAAGCTTGAAAGAGTAAAGAACCAGAGTATGTGACGCATATAACGACTCTCAGAAGTAAAGCATATGACTAATATAGAACTTTCCACCGTGCTAGATAAGAAAAAAATTAGTAAGAGAGTAACACCCAAACCAAAAACATTAGTAGTAATACCTTAACCCGTCGTAAATGATGGAGCTTCCAAAGTAGAAAAGACATAATGGGTTCAAGGAACTGAGATGAAGAGGAATAACAGATGAAGTATGGTAGGGTTTTCAAAGAGCATGAACCTTAAGGAGGTTCTCAGTAAGAGGTAGTATGACTAATAGTCGAAAATGAATCAGGAGTAAAGTTGGAAGAGGAAATTCAGATAGATACTAGCAGAAGTACCTTAGGGTGGGAGCCAACACCAGATAGGTAAACAAGAGAGTCATAGGCTGATAGATGAGCAACATATGCAACTACAACACTGGTAGCTGGTGAGGTCGCCACAACCGGAAAGAATTCAAGACGAATCCCCTACCCTCCCAATCCTCGTTAGACAACAACAGTAGAGATGGACCTCGATGTTGTCCTTAAGACATTCCCAAAAATAGATGAATCTGTGAGGGATACCAAGGCAGAGATCACTGAAGTTGCAAGTATAGAATAAAGCAGGAAAGAAGACGAAAGAACACTAAGTAAAAAGTTTGAAAATGGAACTGTCGAGGTGGCGACAATATGAGAGAATACTGAGTAAATGATGACCGAAGTGCGTAACAACAAGATTTCTCGGTATTGGAATGAAACCAAAGTTCTATTACATCTTAACTCACATAATCCATGTGAAGTAACGAGCCATAGTTTAAGTCGACCTAACCACCACAGGTTTGGGATGGCCTTAGCCACGGGTATGAGTGGTTTGGTAGATGTGTAGTGTAGTATTGAATTGAGAAGATAATTTTACTACAATGCTGCATTTAGTGCAGTGGGTGAGTTATCAAGGTATAATTTACGTAAATGGTCATCAGATAAAGATGAAATTTATAAGTTTGTGTATATTTGCGTATACCTGATTAACAACATTTAATTATGCAAGAATATGGAAAAAATAAAAAAGGATATCCTAGTATGCAACCAGGTATAGAAAACGAGTTGGAGTGACAAAACAGTAACCAGATTTATAGTAACAACAAAAGTAAAGTATAAAAAAGGGCATGAACTCTAGCCAGGACCGAATCGCCAGCATCGACATCAAAAGTAGGGAATATGGTTTTTACACAAGGGTGCCTGTAATTAAGCCTGAATCTTTAGCCATTTGAGGAGGACCACTAGAAAACTACCCAGAATTAACATCCTAAGTACAAAGTCATCGATAGACAACATTTGTAAGCTAGGAAGCCCTAGGCCCCATAGATAATCAGAGATATTAGAACTTGAAGAAATGAGCTCATAAGCAATTAGAGTTTAGCAAGGAGAATATAGAAAGTTATACAGCTAAGATATGAGAAAGAATACTAAAATCAGGTTGAGCAAGTGGAGTTAAAGAAATATCGAGTACAAGCATTGTTATTAATGACAAGGATCACTCTTGTAACCTTATTTACCCCGGAATGAGAACGTGGGAAGCCTAACCATTGAGACACTAGTATTTCTGGAGAGAGTCAAAAGTACCGGCTAAGAAGAACCCGATTGAGTCAAATAAATTGTTGAGCATAACTGGAGATCTAGAGAAAAGATATTTCTTTGAGACAAGGAATGTTAAGCACAACTAGAGGGTTATAAATGATATTTCTTTGATACATGACAGTAGTCAAGGGTACTCGGCAAAGATCTTATGAAACGAGGACATGGTAGTACCTCTCAGTAAAGAATTTAAGGGATATTCACTGTAGCATGAACACTGGAGCAGTTTACCCAAGCATGAAAAGAGGCACGATGCATGAGGTAGATATTAAGAAAAATGGATAATATCATATTCTTACTAGACAAGTGGGTAATGATTATACGGGCAAAGATCTTCATTATTAAGTCAAATGAAATCCCAAGTGATGTAGAATAGTTACAGCGGAGTAAGAGTTCACACGGAAAAAAATTAGTGTAAAATCATAGTTATGACTTTCAAGTCATGGCATTCTAGGTTCGACATGATAATCACATCATCCTGTGGTGTAATGATAGCACACGGAAGATCGTTAGGAAGAGGTTTGATATAATGGATGAGACAAAGGTGATGAATATATAGTTAGTTGGAAGTTGGTGGTTTGGAAATAGTCGTAAACCTTGTGACTTGTGGTAAGATAATCAGTATCAAGAATTTCAAGCCTATACAAATATCATAGTTCCAATTTTAAAGAGGATTCGAGGACGAATCCTATTTAAGGGGGAAGAATTTGTAACATTCGATAATCCCCGGTGGCTTGTACTTTATCAGAGGCTGACAACTATTACCTTATTGGACACATGTTACATAATGAAAATCATGTTCAAGCATGCATGTGCTCATGGAAGGAATTTTTTGGACATTTGGAAAATTCCTTGTAGATTCGGTACGAAACTCATTCCAAGGTTAAAATCGAACAGCCCGTGATATTTGGGCCATAACTTTATCATACGAACTCCGATTTTTATGAATTTCATATCACCAGAAAGCTAAGATCGAGACTACAACTTCTGCGTTGAATAGTTTTCCAATTATAGATCGAAAGCATGTCAAAAATTGAGATTTTCGTAGCTACTACAGTAGAATTCGTGAATGGTCTAGATTAAGGTGAGGTGGCACAATCCTAACCACCCATTCCATCAAAAAAATCAGCCCTTTTGTCTATAAATAAAACACTATTCACTCTCTCCCTCACACACAAAGAAACGTGAAGAGCAAAGGAAATGAGGGGATTTTATTCTCTCACTTTTGTCTTTATTTTCAAGACATTTTGATCCATCCTATCATGTTTCCAAGCTTGATCATTGCAAGAACCGCAATCTCCTACGCTGAAGTTTAGTAATGCAACCAAATTTTAAACAGTGCGTTTACCTTTTTTTTTCTCAAACTGATATTTACTAATTTGTTTTGAGTTAAGACTTACTTTTGAGCACTTAGGGCGTTTGCCAAATTTATTTTCAGTTATTTTTTAAATGAAAATGCTTTGAGAAATCATGATTTTAAAAGTATGATATGGATTTGATTTTCAGAGGCATGGGGAAAAAACTCACCTCAGTATGTAACTTGACCCAGATATGGAATTGACGGATTCAGATATCATGTGCACACACATTTCAGGACTAGGGATGACAGATGCCCCTAGATCCTAGATACAGAGTCTGGAGGGTAGCATAGATTCGCACCCCCGTCTCCAGATTTGTGACTTGGGGGACGGCGATACGTAACGCTGCAAGACCACTAGATTTTAGGGTTAGGGGGACGGCGATACGTAACACCCATAGAACCTAGTTTTAGGGACAAGTAGTGACATGCTTTGGGGGACGGCGATACGTAACGCTCCAATGTCATGTATTTTCACTCCTGGCTCTAGTTAGGCTTATGAGGGGACGGCAATACGTAACGCCCCCATACGTCAGGTTTTTCAGATACATATATTTCAGTAATAGTTTTCAGAGACAGATTTTCAGAAAACATACTTTTTATAAATGAATTTTCAGAGAAAAGGGACATGATTTTCGAAATAGACAAGAGTCATAAATGAATTTTCAAGAAAGTTTAATATTACAGAAATGATTCATAGATTTCCAATCTGAGAAGAGTTTTTCTAAAGAATCAGGTTTCTTAAAGTTATTTTCAACTTCATAACTATGAGATTTCAATTAAATATTTCAGTTTTAGATTTAATCCGTCCACTCACTTAGATCGTTCAAACGATCTAACCCCCCACTCCCAGTTTCTTTATTTTGCAGGTTTACCCGGAGGACGAGCTCAGGAGGATGGATACTGATGGCAGTCACTAGGGTGTTTAGTCCACCAGGTCAAGTTAGAGATAAGGTTCGGTCAAGTTAAGTAAAGTCCAGTTTTAGATATTTGTATAGTAAAGTTGTATATAAGAAATTGTCTATAGAGTTGTCAAGATAATTGATGTTGGGTATTCAATTGTCTGTGTACTGTTATACATTTTATGTTATGGATTTGGACAATGGTCCCATATATGAGATTATGTATAAGAAAAGAGTATCGATGTTGTTCATAGTTAGAAATTCAGAGGCTCAGGGGAATAGTACGGCCTATTCCCTGCCGGTAGCATCTCCCGGATTGAAGATGTTACAACTACCCACAATTCGGTCAATCAAATGAGCCTTTTTTTCCCTGTCACTGTACCAGCCTTTGGAGGCCTCTGGCAGTTTATGACGGCTCTGCTATACCACTACACCGCCCTATGGCGGCTGGCAAAGGCAACTTTCACGGTGAACAACTGCTTTCCTATAGTCATCATTAGCCTTCTAGAAGGGTATCTTCTCACTTTAGGGCGTACATCACTTGACTCAAGCACAGATTGGTCTGTGATCCCACCTTCGTTCCTCAGGTCAGCATACCGAGGTGGATGATACTGATCAAAACTCTCTCCGACCTCTTCAACCAGGTCGGGTTGCTAAGCATTAACCCCCTCGAGTCGGTTTTAACAAATATTCAAATGAACGCAAATCCATCACTTCTTCTCTAAGTCAGGTCGACATACCAACCTATTTCATCATCAACACACTCAGCCTTTGCATGAACCCCTCTGTATAATGGGGTCGGGTCCTTCTGTCAAATTTCGGTCTGTCTTTCCGAGCCCTTAGGTCCCTATTATCCATTTTTGGCTAAGTAGACTACCAATTCTGGCCCTCCTCAATATTTGAATCTTTCTCAGGGTAAAAACTCACCATCAACAAGATCAAATGGCATGTTAAGGTAGAAATTGCATTGGTGATCAAACCATATTCATAGATGCATCTAAGATTGTTATTTTGGTGATGAGCTTGTTCTAATAGACATGCCAAATTCAGGTATCCACAGTTACATCCCATTCCTTTGTTAGATTTCTTCAAGAGATTATCTTTTTTGGGGAAAAAGAAATCTTATTTTAATTTATAAAATTATTAAAATAATTTTTTATGAAAAATTATTGGAATGGCTTGCTTGAACTACAGGCCTTTAGTAAGTCTCATTTGTTAAAGCTGCGAGTTGCTCCTTCAGAGACTCCAGGTCTTCTGTTTTCAGATTCTGGCATTCTGCTGTCTAGATCTTTTGAAACACGTTGCACAGTTGTGATTTGGACAAATTGTATTTTCTATTGGGGCAAATGCTCTCTCTCTTTCTGTCATAAGTATTTCTTTCTGATCACAAGTATTATACTTCGATTTATTATTGTGAACACGAGAAAAAATATACTTCTTTGTGATTAATTTTCACAGACTTGTCGAATCTAATTTAGTGTCAACACCATGAAATAATGTTCTCTTTGTCATTCATGTTCATCAACATTGGTAGCAACAAGCAAGATACAATTTCACCCAAAACATTTAACTAATGGGTATGAAAATTTCACCATACCCGGTCCTAAAATATCGAGCCCCACGGTCTCGTGCGACTCCTAATTCACACAAATATTTTATCTTTGTTAAAATAAGATGTCAATATCTGTATTTAACCCGTTCAACTAATGGATATAAAAATCGTCCACTTAATCAAACCTAATATATCAGGTCTTACGGGACTATACTTATTGAGATTTTTATTATCCCTAATTGTGGTGTGTGTTTGTGTTGAGTGGTTGAATAAATTCTCAAAGAAAGTGAAATCCTGAAACTTAACGCACTGATTCTTTTAAGTTTCATAAACATTTGTTAGAGAAAAATGCAAAGAGCAAACGGTAAATGCGGAAAGCTCCACTTCTGCACACTGCAGTTGGAATTTGAACATTGTACGAACTCACTAGACCAGAGAGTTTGTTAGGCTTTCAGACAATTTGGGCCATAGGTACAATGGGTGAAGATAAGGACTCATAATGGGCCTGACAACGTTCATGGACCGGTTTTAATTTTTTTAAGCTAGTTTTTAAGTGATACATTATCCTCCAATAATCTATTATTTTTACTAGCACAAGTAACACACACTGTGTTGATTGAGCATATATTTTAGGTATTGATTTTGTAAATATTTTGGATCTTTTCGATTTTATAGTTTAAATGAGATAATTGATTTGCTTACACGTAATATTTATTCCTTCTCCATTTGTCTCTCAGTTCTCAAATAATATTTATAATTCACTGTACAAAAGCTAATAATCAGGGTGTGCATCTTAAACCACAATATATAATAAAAAAAATCATGAATAAAAACTTATAGAAATAATTTTAAAAAAATAACAAATAACAATATACTCGAAATCCAAAAAATTGACTAGGTTTTGTGGGAGGCTACTATTTAGGTTTCTTATTTTAATAGGAGTTAAATTTTTATATTGTAATATATTTTTTTATTTTAATAATTTTTTATTTTAATTTAATAATTTAATAATAAAAAAATTAATTGTATGGATTATGTGTCACATTTATTTTCTTATTTTAATAGAAGATTATAATATATCTTCTTATTATAATAGGTAATGAAAAATTAATTGTAAAGATTAAGTGTCATGTGATGCAATGAGAAAGCTCAAATTTTTTTAACTTATATATATATATATATACTCTTTTGTCGGATTATATGTGATAATATTCAAAAAATTAATCGGATAGTATAATATGTTTTATTGTTATAATATGGTTCTTATTTAATAGATTATTAACTTAGTTTTATAATTTAATAGTATTTTTTTTAATTATAATCAGATAGTATAATTTTTTTGTTTATTATAATACAGTTATTATAAAATTATAATATGTATTTTTATTATAATATGACTTTTATTTAATAAAAATTATATTCTAAATATATTTTAATTTTATAATTTAATAATACAAAATTAATTATAGAGGTTAATTGTACAGATTAAGTACCACATATGTTTTTACTTTAATAGTATATTATATATTTATATTGTAATAGGTTTCTTATATTAATAATTTATTATTTTAATTTTATAATAAAAATAATTGTAGAGATATTTTAATTTTATAATTTAATAATAAAAAAATAATTATAGAAATTATGTTAATTATAGATAATTTTGTTTTTATATTATAATAAGTTTCTTATTTTAGTAATTTATTATTTTAGTTTTATAATAAAAATAATTGTAGATATATTTTAATTTTATAATATAAAATTAATTGTAGAGATTATGTTAATTATAGTTAATTATTTCTTATATTGTAATATGTTTCTTATGTTAATAATTTATTATTTTAATTTTATAATAAAAATAATTATAGAGATACTTTAATTTTATAATTTAATAATAAAAAAATTAATTGTAAAGATTATGTTAATTGTAGATAATTTAATAGTATTTTTTATTTTAATATGATATTATAATATGTTTTAATGTTATAATAAAATTATTATAAAACTAGCAGAGAGTTCGTACTTTGTGAGGGTTGAACATATATTTTAGGTATTGATCTTATAAATATTTCGGATCTTGTCGGTTTTATAGTCTAAATGAGACAATTAATTTACTTATACGTAATATTTATGTCTCATTCGTTTCTCTCTCCGTTCTCAAATAATATTTCTAATTCACTGTGCAAGAGTTGATAGTCATAGTTTGCATCTTGAAGCACATTAAATAATAAAAAATTCATGAAATAAAAAAAAACTTACAGAAAAATTTTAAAATAAAATAACATATAACAATAGACTCGAAATCTAAAAAATTGGCTAGGTTTTGTGGGCCGCTACTATTTATGATGAAAACCTGTCTGGAGCAAAGCCAAACAAACCCACAAAAGATTATTATCCACGCAATTCATGTGAACCCCGCGGAAATAAAGCCCGTGAAACCCACAAAAGATTGTTATGAGCGCTCAGGAAAGCACAACGAGGTTTGAAGATTAGAAACTCGTGAAGAACAAAGCCTCACGAACCCCTAATTGCTTGAAACGCCACAATGGACATCAACCTCCTTTGATAAGTTTTGAAGAGAATCCACTCTTCCATGGTTAGCCATCCACCGCCTCACCGCCAATGTGCCTAACGGCAATATTAATTTTCTTAGGTTCAAAACATTCATCCACTTTATTAATGACAGACTTGCTTAAATAATACAATGGAAACCCTAATTTTAATATATAAAAAACCAAAAATAACCCTAGGTAATAATCCTCATTACAAATAAAATCTTGGGCCCCTAACATTTGGCCCACTCTAAAATAAACCCCAATATTAAAACCTATAGCCCCTAACAGTCAGCCCACTCTAAAATAAACACTAACATTAACCCCCTCTGGGAGGCCTTCACTTGTATATCTTGAACCCCCCCTTCATTGCCAAATAACGTGAATGGATTATTGGGCTTCTTCCTTGAATACGTGGATCCATGCTTCGATGATTATTTTCTTGACGCTCCATGTATCATATCATTCCCCCATTCTTTAAGAAGATTCGTCATCGAATCTTTAAGGTCAAACTTTAATGCCTAAATAATTTTCCCGCGAACCAAAGCTGAGTTGTCTTTTTTTTTTTTTTTGCATGAAACTTGGCAATAGAGGAATATTATTATTTGCCATGTGATCGACTCAAACATATGCAAGCAAGTGACGAAAACTGAGAAGCTAAACTGACGAAAGAAAAATAAATAAATAAATAAACATTGACGCAACAAGAAAAGAAAAAAAATGACAAAACTTAATGGTAACAAAAAAAATAAAATCAAAACAACCACTGACGTTTTTTTTTTTTTTTTGTGGCGCATGTTTTGTTTTGTTTTTTGTTTTTTTTACACAGCCCATGTTATTTGCTTTCTTCTTCTTTTTTTTTTTTTTGAAATTTTCGAATCCAACACATGCGGGATGACAAAAGAATAAGGACGAAAGAGAAAAAATAACATAAAAAGGACTCAAAGAAAAGAAAAAAATCATACAAAAAGAAAGAAAAAATTTAAAAGACACAAGCTATAAGATATAACATGCTCTGTAACCAAAGCTCTGAATACCAACGGATAAAAACCAGCTTGGAGCAAAGCCAAGCAAACCCAAAAAAAATTGTTATCCACGCAACTCTTGTGAACCCCGCGGAAACAAAGCCCGTGAAACCCACAAAAGATTGTTATGAGCGCTCAGGAAAGCACAACGAGATTTGAAGATTAGAAACTCATGAAGAACAAAGCCTCACGAACCCCTAATTGCTTGAAATGCCACAAAGGACATCAACCTCCTTTGATAAATTTTGAAGAGAATCCACTCTTCAATGGTTAGCCATCCACGGCCTCACCACCAATGTGCCTAACGACAATATTAATTTTCTTAGGTTCAAAACATTCATCCACTTTATTAATGACAGACTTGCTTAAATAAACAATAGAAACCCTAATTTTATATATAAAAAACCAAAAATAACCATATGTAATAATTCTCATTACAAATAAAATATTGGGCCCCTAACATTTGACCAACTCTAGAATAAACCCCAACATTAAAACCTATAACCCCTAACGGTCAGCCCACTCTAAAATAAACACTAACATTAACCCCATCTGAGAGGCCTTCACTTGTATATCTTGAACCCCCTTCATTGCCAAATAACGTGAATGAATTATTGGGTTTCTTCCTTGAATACATGGATCCATGCTTCGAGGATTGTTTTCTTGACGCTCTATGTATCATATCAATTTAAGTTCCTTATTTTAATAGGAGATTATATTTTATATTGTAGTAGATTTTTTATTTTAATAATTTTTTATTTTTATTTTATAATTTAATAATAAAAATATTAATTGTAGAGATTAAGTGCCATACACATTTTTTTCATTTTAATAGAAGATGATAATATATCTTCTTATTATAATAGGTAATAAAAAAATTAATTGTAGGTATTAAGTGTCATGTGACGCGATGAAAAAGATTAAAAATATTTGACATATTTTTTGTTAGATTATTTGTGATATTATTCAAAAATTAATCGGATAATCTAATATGTTTTATTGTTATAATAGAGTTCTTATTTAATAGATTTAATAGTTTATTTTAATTGTAGTAGGATAGTATAATATGTTTTTTTTGTTTTCTTATAAAATTATAATATATATTTTTATTCTAATAGATTTTTTATTTAATAAAAAAAATTTTAAAAATATTTTAAATTATAATTTAATAATAAAAAATTAATGATACGTTAATTGTAGAGATTAAGTGTCACATATATTTTTTTTATTTTAAATAGTACAGGGCCCACATTTTGTGCGGGTTGAGCATATATTTTAGGTCTTGATATTGTAAATACTTCGGATCTTGTTGATTTTATAGTCTAAATGAGACAAATGATTTACTTACACGTAGTATTTATACATCATTTGTTTGTCTCTCAATTCTCAAATAATATTTCTAATTTTCTGTGCAAGAGTTAATAGTCAAAGTCTGTATCCTGAAGCACAATAAATAATAATAAAATCATGAAATAAAAAAAATTATAAAAATAATTCAAAATAAAATAAAAAATAAAAATATACTTGAAATCCAAGAAATTGGCTAAGTTTTATGGGCAGTTACTATTTAGGTTTCTATTTTTAATATGAGATTATATTTTTATATTGTAATAGATTTTTTATTTTAATTTAATAATAAAAATATTAATTATAAAGATTAGGTGTTACGTATATTTTTTTAATAGAAGGTTATAATATATATTCTTTTATAATAGGTAATAAAAAAATAATTGTAGAGATGAAGTGTCATGTGACGCGATGAGAATGCTTAAAAATGTTTAACTTATACATATATATTCTTTTTGAAAGTATCTATGATATTATTTAAAAATTAATCGGATAATATAATATGTTTTCTTGTTATAATAGGGTTCTTATTTAATAAATTTATTAATTTAATTTATAATTTAATAGTATTTTTTAATTGTAATAGGATAATATAAAATATTTTTTTATTATAATAAAGTTATTATATAATTATAATATGTATTTTTATTGTAATAGGTTTTTATTTAAAAAAAAAATTTATAATTTAATGATAAAAAATTAATGGTCGAGGTTAATTGTAGAGATTAAGTGTCGCATATGGTTTTTTATTTTATTTTATTTTATTTTAATGAGAGATTATAATATGTTTTCTTATTATATTTATTTCATTATTTAATTTTATAATGTTATAATAATAAATTAAAATATTAATTAATTAATTAATTAATAGGTTTCTTATTTTGTTAGTTGATTATATTTTATTGTAATATGATTTTTATTTAATAGAATTATTAATTTAATTTTATAATTTTAATATGAATTCTCCCATTTGGCGTGATGAGAAAACTTAAAATATTGAAATTAATATATATATATATATATATATATATATATATATATATATATATATATAATATATATATATATATAATTGTCATTTTTTAAATAATTTTAAAAAATTAATATAAAAAATATGTTACCTAAAACTAAATCCCAAATTGAAATAGAAAGCCGCCCTTCCCCATATTCCCCCATCATTAATTGAGTTGGATGAATCCATAGGAAGCTCACTAGCTCGTTTGTTTATGGTGATGTCTAGTTTTAAGATTTCTTGTCAAAATATTTGATTATCATACAAAATTAAAATCAACACCATTAACAAGAAAACCCATTATTTTATTCACAAAACTCAATAAACGCGGATAGTGATGGAATGATGGTGATGAAGATAAGTGATTGTGGTGATTCCTAAGAGAGAGCATATGAGAGAGGAAAGAAAATATTTAATACTTATTTTTAATTTTTATTGTTGACGGTGGATTTTCATTAGAGGAATAATCATCTCTTAAGAACTCTCTAAAATTATTTATACAGAATTTATCTTTTACTTGGATGAAATTGAAGTAAATTGAATATTGCTCATCTAGACCTCCCTTTTTATAGGTGTGATAATGATCTGAATCCATTTTAGATTCACCTTACCTTAATTAGCTCCCCAGATAAATCTTGGGGTGACATTGGATCGATATAAATGTAATTTGGTCTCACAAAGACCTGATGACGACTCATCAATATTGATGACTATCCATATCTGTTCTCTAATATATGATATCAATAAATTTTCGAGCAGAAAAATATACTCCCACATATTAAAAATAATTAGACTTGGACTCAGCCAAATGGAAACTTCAGCTGTCAATTAAAAGCTAACAATATTTAATAAATAATACTTTTAAATAAAAATGATACGAAACAAATTGTGAGTTAAAATTACCTCCAAACTAAAACTAGAATGTTTTATCAGAGGAAGATTGCTACTCTCCCTACTAATGTTTATAACTTATACCACTTACTTTGTTATATGTGTTCATAATATCTCAACACCCCTTTTAAGGTTAAAAAATCATTTTTATTTATTTATTTAATATTTTTACATATTTATCTTCGTAATAAAATAATTAATATTTTTACATTATTAATTCACTAAAATAATTAAAAATATATGAATAAAAAATTATTATAAAAACTAATACATTGATAGAAAAATATTTAATTTAATTTAATTTAATTTAATTTAATTATATTGTTCTCATTTCCACGTTTCCAAACGCTCACGTAATTTCTAGCATATTAAATAAGTAGTAAAACGTCCAAAAGATTATAACATTAAATTGACATCTCTCATATCTTTTCTATAAATTTTTGAGTTGTAATTTTTTAAAACAATTTAGGAATATTAGTTTTTTAATGTCAATTTATACATCAATTAATAGATATTAATAAAATATATTAATATTTTATTTTATTTATTCATTGTATCGTTTAATATAAAATTAAACATAAAAAGTATTTAAAATGAAATTAGGTTAAAGTATAATTAGAATAAATTTATTAAGATGATCAAATAAATTTTTATATAAAATATTATATATTACAAAAAATTTATGTTTTAAAATTATATTAGTAATTATTTAAAATGTAATGATTGTACAAAAATATTAATTATTTTTATCAGAAATGAAAGAAGAAAATGTAGTTTTGAGTTTTAATTTCAATAAAGTGTGGAATATTAAAAAACAATAGGAGGTAAGGGGTAAATTGTAGAGGTGGTAATTTGGGTCAGAATTCATTTATTTGTTTGATTCGATTCGCTTTAAAGCGAATACGGGTTTGAAAAAATGGATTCGTTTAATAAATGAGTCAATTCGATTCGATTCGTTTAATAAACGTATCGAATACGAATTTAAGCTCATTGATTCGTTTAATATTCATTTTATTATTTTATTTACTATTTCTTGTTATTTTTCAAATAAGATTAGAGAAATTATGGCTAATTATCATAGAAAAAGTAATATTTTCAATATTTGGTGATATATTTTTAGTAAATATATTAATTACATATTCATATGTATATATTTATGAAGAATTAATGTAAATCAAGTGTGGTAAATTATTTTATTAAATAATATTATGACTAAACGAATATCCGTATTCGATTCGTTTAATAAATGAATCGAATACGAATCCTGATATTAGGATTCGTTTAATAAGTGAATCGAATACGAATCCATTACATTTTGATTCGATTCGTTTATGATTCGATACAAATTCGATTCGTTGATTCGTTTTGCCACCCCTAACAAATTGACAATCTCTCTTTATCAATACCTTACGGCTGGCAAACCGCTGAGCGAAATGTTGGAAGATAGAGTTATGCGTATGCGTGTTGTCCAAATCGGGGATGATGCCAAGGAGAGAGGGAGCATCATTTTCATATTCATATGGTCCATAAAACTTCCCACTTACCAAGCATATGCTAGCTGTACTGTACCTCCTTGCAATTTTTCATCTTCTTTCCCTTGTTCTCTAACAACAATATGATGCTACATTTTTACTCCAAAAACAATAATTGTTATTCTCTATGTGTAATATTCCGAATTTTTCAGAGTAGTTCTAAAATATTTTTGAATTAAAGTTAAAGATTTGAAACATGATGGTATTCAAAAATCAAAGCTTATGTGTTGGAAAATAGATCAGAATATTTTAAAGTGAAGTTTTATCATGTTGGAAAATACGTTGTTTCGATAACCAGCCACGAGATTTCTATTTTTTTATCGTTATACACGTAAAAATTTCTTATCTCGGCTATAAAGATAGTAAACAAACTCCGATTGAGCTGATTCTTAAACCACCAGAGTCATTTTTCCGAGACGAACAACTTTCGTGTTGAATACTTTTCAAAATTTGCATAAAAAGGGCTTCAAAAATGAGAATTTTCGAGGAAGCCCCATGATAGGGGCCTGATTGTAAATTCACGGGGTCTAAACGTAAATTTCAGAATTTTTTTCTATAAATACCCATAATTTTCCTTAATTGCGAAAGATGACATAATTATCATAACTTCCAAATTTAACCCCCACGCCCAAATTTCACACTTTGCTTCACCTGGTGGCGCCGGCGGCATGCGAGAGGAAGAAGAGAAATGCGCGGCACATGGGTTTTCCGATCCCGACTCGTCGCTTTATTTCACGGCTCGAGCCACTCGCCAAATTGAAGCTCTCGGAGAGTACTACAAGATGGCAGTGACGATTTTTCCTATCTGTGTTCGATTGCATGCGAAACGAGGGAGGGAGATTCGGATAAATAGTTACCCGCGATGAACAGTAGCTCCGATCGAAATTTCGTCAATTCCAGCGCGTTCGTGGGATCGTTTGAAGTCTGTATATGCCCTCGAAATCTCAATAAGACCTCCCGGAAAAAAGTCGCTAATTTCAAGTTTTCTTCTAGATATGCGGATGTATCCAGTAGATTCGTAGAGTAGCGTAATGATATAAATTGAATTGATTGAGTATTAGTAAATTCAATATGTGCATTTGGTAGAATCCGAGTAAAAACGGAACGAGTTTGATCGATTCGATAGAATATGCAAGTTTTCGGTAAAAATGGGTTTTTGCATAGAATGATGTGTTTTGATTTTAACGATAGTTATGAGTTTTATATGATATTACAAATATTTTTGGATAAATCCACGTAGGTTCGAAGGGTTCGGGACCCTTCCGTAGCATTTGTATAAACTTTTTCGGAAGATTTTTCAAAAACAAGTAAATCGAGAATTTATGTGAACTAGTGGCTTAGAATAGTTTGTAATGGTGTTTTAAGATTATTGAAATTGAAAACATGGAAAACGGACTGGATTTGGTTATTCCGAAAAGATCCGAAATTTTATCATAGTTTAGTCGAGAACACCGTAAGTCGTGTTTCTGATGGCATTTCGCCATTTGTTTTGACAGATGTGACTAAGACCTGGAGTATTCGCGAAGCTAGGTAAGTAACCCATGCGATGAGAACTAAAATTGGTGATTTCGTGTTTGATTAAATACATACATACATACATACATACATACATATATTCATACATACATACATACATTTGATTGACATGTTAGGTTAAAAGATGATAGTTAAGGTATATTTTTGAGAATGAAGTTCGAGATCACATATGGTTAGAATAATCGACTGCCACAGATATGGATCATTGTTATTGATATGATATGAAGTGAGATATGGAATGAGCTTAATGTTTATATGTAAGTATGGATATGGAACTGTATGAATCAGGACTAATATGTATTCGCGTATTTGTATATGTATGAGATGATTGAATATTTATGATTTGAGTATAAATGATCGATAGAGGAAATAAGTTATGACTTCAGAATTTGTAATAGTACGTGTAGATGTGTTTCATTGGGATAAATTTGTTATTGATTAATGTATACGATTTAGCGGTATAGAGGTTGAGTGGCTATATGCTAAGTCTTTTTTGAGTGATGAAAGTTCATGATTGATTGGATACGTATATGAATAGTGAATATTGATTGATAAGTAAAGAATGTGAGGATTGTAAAGGTCATGGTATCAGACTTCGAAGTAATAAGTGTATTAATATGTTTGATATATATATATATATATATATAGGTATGTGTATGATTCTGAATGACTAAGCAATGTTTGTCATGTATATGCTTGTGTATGAGAAATCATGTAATGAGTTTGTGAAACGTGATATGTATGTATGTGTGTATGTTTAGTTGGTTAATGATTTCGTGGTGTAGTAGTCGAGCTGGTTAGGAAATCCGTTCGGACGATATTCATTTCATACATATTCTAAAATAGGTAATGAGTTCTGTACGAGCATTGTATGTGTGAGCTAGCTCATATGTATGTGTTGTCTTGATTGTGTGTTCCTGGATGCATGGACTATTGTATATGCTTGAGTATATGTGTATGTGTGATAGATCCTGTGATATGTATGGATGGTGTGTGTGCGTGCATGGAATGAAAGAATGACATGTAAACCGGTGTGACCATAAGATGCTATAAAATATATGTGCTAAGTTCGTATTGTATATACTTATATTGTGAAAGAGATACGAATGTTAAGTTATCATAAGGTTTTTGGTATTGAAGAAAGTTTGTCAAAAGTTAAAGTAAATTTGCATTTGATATTAAACGATATACTCTATGGTATTCATGCTTTGTTTTGTATGCTTTGGATGTTAGCTATTAGATTAACACATACATGGATATGTAAATGTGAAAATTTGATATAAGTTAAGAATAAAGGATAATAACAAGTTAATAAATTCGAATTTGAAACAATTTAATAATTCTGATAAACTGCTGATATGTTTGATTTGTTTGTTGTAATACTAGCATGGTTACTTACTGAGTTTTTAAAACTCACACCAAATCAGTTTGTTAGTTTTACAGGTTGGCTTCCAGATGGGTCAACCACTTCAACTTTGGAAGTCATGCTCGAGACGCGGATCACCCAAACGGCAGTCATCCTCGTAAGTATCCTGGAAGAAGTTCAGAAGTTTAAGAAGTTTAATAAGTTTAGGATATTTGGTTATTACTTTATTTGTCGTGCTGAACACGCTGTTTATATATATATATATATATATATTAAATAATGTTTTGATTGTTTATGATGTGGTGGCAAAGAGCCCTTAAGTGTTGATATATGATATGGGTGGAGCCCTTAGGATATGATTTTGATGAGATTTGTATGGACCTGAGGTCATTTTATTTGTTTGATATCTTCTTAAATTCCATTTGATGTTGGATTGTGATCCAGATTGTCCATTTTTAGGATACATCATGCCAAATTTTCGATAAATTCAGAGGCTTATGGAGATGAGTCAATCCTATCTCCTGCCGGTAGCATTCTGCCTCTGGCGGGGTGTTACAGTTGTGGTATCGGAGCAAAGGTTTATGTGTCGGTGACTGCTGCTACAGAGTATCCGATTGTCCGAGTAAGTTTTCTGTTATGTATAGATCATATAGGTCCAATGTTTGTAACTTGAATTGATTTCTAGTATATCATATGATGTGCTATGATTTTGATTGATATGGATGATTTGGATTATCTGTATATGTTTATGTATTATGAATATATGTATGTGTATAAGTGTACTAAATTAAAAGTACGTTGTTTATGTAGAGATATGAATATGTATGTGATGTGAAATCATTGTGTTTTGGGGTACAAATTATTCTAAGATGTTGATATTATGAATTGTGTACTGATATTTTGAACCATGTTTTGAAAACTTGGTATTTCATTTTTGGCACAAAAGTGTTTTGAAAAGAAAGAAAGAAAGAAAGTTTTTAGATATTTCAATTTTGATTATAAAGAATAAAGAAAATATTTCTGCCTCGATGCTTGATTAACTTTTTCATGTTTTTAGATTTATCGATATGTTTCTGTCGAGATGCTTGATAATATATTTCCATCTCGGTGCTCGAAAATGATTTTGATGTTTTTAAACAGTAAAATTTGTTTCCGTCGAGATGCTCGAAAATCTATTTCTGTCACGATGCTTGTTGATTTTATGTTTTTGACCATCCGTGGCGCTTGTATATGTTTTGTTCCGGCATGGCCGAGGTGCTTGTTATGGGGTTTAGACCATCGGAAAATGGCTGGCCCACTACCCTGTTGACATGGTCTGTACACTGTTCGGTCTATGCGCGCGACTGAGTGGACGATCGATATGTATTTTGTAAACTTTACATCAAAGATTTATTTTTGATTTACACATATTTATATATTGGGGGGAAAATGATTTCAAAAGAATTACATTTTGATTTTGATGCATTTCGACATTGTTCATGATATTATTGTTGGGGTTTTAGCGCGGGCGCAGCGGAAGCTCGCGGTTCGGGTGAAATCATAATTTTAAAACCTTTTAAATTACCGAATAAATTATTCAATATCCAATATGAATAATTTATTCATGTTTCACCTAAACATATTTATTCGATATCAAATACAGATATAAATAGTTAAGAAACATCGCGAAACTTTTACGAAAATATTTTTCCGCAAAATGGCATAAAACACGTTTTTGACCGAACCGACTACCCAATGTACATGAGGGCTGCCCAGGTCAGCCCCAACAGTACTAGGTCAGTTCATGGACTGCCCGAACAGTGACCAATTCACTGTTTGGGAAGCCGTCACCCGGTTGGCTCAAAAGTCACCCGGTAACACCGTTTTTAACCATTTTCGCATATTTCAACTCAGAAACAATTTTCGGCAATTGTTCCAACACCCAAAACACACCCAATACATTTATATGACATTATTTTCATCACAATAAACTTAGTTTTTCCAGATATGCTTTTGTAACAAAAATAATCAATTTTTCATGCTTTAATCCAACTTTTTCAACATTAATCAAATTCATCACAACACCAATCCAAGTCACCACCAATGAAACACCTAAGAACAATTCTAGGCATTAGAAGAGTGGTCATAAAACTCTAGAATGACAACATATCATCAAATGATCAAATTGAACAAATATTACAATAATATCTTTCAATACTACTTCACACATGCACCAAGCCTTCCAATCCATCTTCTAAATTCAAATCACCCAAATTTTCAAGAAAAGAAGAAACCCTAGAGTCTATCTAGATGATCAAGAATAAGAAACATGCTTTCCAAGCTTAGGGATATTGAAGATTAGCTTTAATCTCTTAATTTCCTTGGGCTTTTTCTTGATTTTCGTTGCTTTTCTTTCTTGAATCATCAAATAATTTGAGAGTGTTTTTGGAAGATGAGTGTTCGGCCATGGCTTCCCTTGGAGGCAAAAAGAAAAAAAATTTCTTCTTTTAAAACCATATGACCGACTTTCTAGGGGTATTATGGTCATTTTTGTAATTTAATCTAATTAAATATAATAAGCTTTAATTTGACAAATCAAATTTGCACACTTAAAGCTTAATAAAATCATACCATTTGTAACCAATAATAATCAAATATTTTTTCATAACAATTATGAAAAATTATATCATTTAATTATTCAAATATTTAACATTTAAATATTTAAATAATTAATTAATATAATTATTATTATATATGTATTTTTATTTACATTAAATAACAAATACATATATTAATGGCATGTGTCAAAGTCTCATTTGACAATTAATTAATATGTATCAAATCAAATTTTGTATCAAATGCAAATACACATTAATTATTAATTGACCAAAACCCCGTAAAGCATGTGTTTTCGTTTAACCGTTTAAACGATTCAAATTAACTCATTTAATCCGGTGAAGTATTATGAATAATCTGTATTATTCAGAACGCGTTGCCCAAGTGCTCAACGAGTACACTTCATATTGTGGGACTCTCTAAGTTTAGGTTTATCCATCACGAAATCCAATTTCATGTCCATAATTCACCCACTTATGAATTATGACGACCACATATAATCTCGCTAAACTATGCAAGTTGAGGTCATTGCATATGTATAATCCCTCCGTTACAGGCTATCCATATTATACCGGTGATATAGATAAGAACGTCAAATCCCTAAGGTATAATATAGTCGACTTTTAAATTTAGGATCTTTAAATAACACTCGAAACTCACTTCCGAAATTATACCACGGCCATGGATTTACTAGATCATAAACACGTGTAGGATACCTATGTCCTGTACACAGGACTGACAGATTCTATCTTGATACGCACTGGATATCATGAGCATCAGTCCACACCCAACGAACAGGTGAAGGTCTGATCTAAATAGATCGATGACGTGACTGCCATCAAAGTGTGGAGGATAACTCATATATCCAATGTGGTATCTCAAGTCGAAGGACCACTATGCTCGCTCAACTTGAGAAGATTCCCATTGACGTGGTGTACCATCTATTAGAAAATCTTCAGTGAGTCATTCAATGTTTATCAAATAAACACCTACATGTCTATAGAGTCTCCCGAGACTTATGGTTCATTGGGATAAACCATCGGACCAAGTCACGATATACGACATGTTTTGGTCTTAGTGAATTTTACTAACCGACTCGTGTTAGTAAATCTTGACCAGGAACTTTATTTAAGGATATACAACCTATAGTGACGCTTCCCAATGTCAATTACAAACTACGTTATAACTGCGCACTACATTATAAATCCTAGGGTCTTTGTCTAATATACACGTATCACTAAATCAGATTTACTTTCAATCTAATCATAATTAGATATCTAATCGTAATTAGATAGAATATGTATATAAAAAACAAGAGGTGCTACCATTAAATAAGTAATATTATGGAAAAACGACATTGTTCGTATTCATGAATCGGACATAAATACGATCCGGATTGGCACTCCGAGCACCAACCCCAACAAGTTCTCCCATTTGCTCTAGTGCCATTCCACGGTATCATATACACATCTCAATGTGTATCACATACTCATGACTCTCAAGAGCTCACATAGCACTTAAGAGGTAGACAACAACAAGTAGGCCCACTTTAACACATATTGAGTTTGTCCAACACACCCAATCGTTTCCCTTAGCCAGCATCATTATATATTGTATAACCTAAGTTATACATCAATATGGCTCAGATGCTACACCAATATTGTGCTACAGCTACTGAGTTGTCTATGTATTTATGGATCAAATCCAAATACTATGCACACAACCGCAAGCACAACACTAATATCAAAACTTCTAATCTATAAGGTCACTATGCAACTTCATAAATCAATACTTCATAAGTTGCAACCAATTCCACTAATACAGTAGAATCAACCGTGACACTCCCACTGCATCTTTTCTGACTTTATATGACATAGACCATCTAATGTCATAATTAGACTCAAAACTAATCTGACCCTAATGGTTGCGGATTATATTCTCCTTGAATAAGAAACTTGTTCTTAATATCTCAAGGATAATAAAGAACATGTTTCAAGACACATCCTATGGTCTGCAGCATATCAAAATAACTCATAACAATTACAATTAAGTTGATATCTTTAATCGTACATAATACAATATTCATTATGCCATCATCATATAATGCATAAGATTGATTAGACATTCTAATCAATTTCTCTTTCGACAAAAGAATCATCATTTACGAAAGATAAATACTATATACAAGAGACACACTAACTGTCACACAGATAGTCTAGCTGTGTACTTTATTAGATCACATCTAATGCACGACTAATGACAGTATCTCACAAGTCTCTTAGTTTTATATCACATATGAAACTTTGTATCAAATATAACAGAGACTATTCCCACTGCTTTCACAGAGAAAAGAAGACTTAGGTAAACCTTTTACCTCACAAACATCTCATTATTACATTAATAATGACAATGTCGTTAGGATATATAACACTAGAAAGAAATTCGTACGCTCCCATTGACCATACTATCATATATGTATTCTCTATGCTTTGATAAAATCAGACAATCTGACTGTATCAAAGTTATAGAACATAAATTTTTGGAAAGCTTATCTGAGTCTACAATAGGCTCTATAAGCCAGTATATCAAATTGTGATCTTATCAGATTACAAACTCTAGGGCCATTCTAGAATGAAGTCTTCAAACAAAGAAACCACAAGGGATCTCTCATTCGAAGAAACTATTCAGGAACGCTACTTTGCATTCTTTAGCCAAAATACATAGTTTAATATCAACATTAACCAACATATCTTTAATTGTTCAATCAGAGCAACTAGATACAAGTTTCCTCAGAATCTATAATAGATCACTGAGTATAACTTTTCTCACTATCATACTATAAAGGTAAAACCTTTAACAAGCTCACTTTGCTTTTGCTGCGCAAACAATTTGCACATTTTATGAACTATTCATAACAAAAGCTTAATCAAGTTCAAAACTTGATCGTAGTAAGCTATGAACAATCTTAGATCTATGGTTCTATGGTAATTTCCGAAATCGATATCAAATATCGCTCCCACTATAAGTTAGAGGATAATTTTCTTCAATAAGAAAACAACAGAACCATTAAGTATCAAATACTTATGTAAATGATTCTGACATCATATTAAACTTATACGGAAGATTTCTAATGGTCTTTTCATCTAATTAATTATGTATTTCCATTTATAGTTTATCACTCTCACATTTGACTTCAATAAGTCAAGTCTTTTATTCAATTGTTAATATCTGATGTTACACACCAAGTAATAAAATAATTTTATTACTCGGGATCATAGAAAAGATATTCTATCAAATAAAATACAATATTCTATTAAATAGAATAAATGATAAACTTTTACTTGTACCTCCGAGGCGCAAGTACTTTTCAATTATATAACCATTATACAACAAAAAGATTCAAATCTCAAACTTTTCAAGATTCGAATTTACTGCTTATACATATCATATACGTAACTGTAGAAACTGATGGAACCTTAATTAAAAAGATGAATTAATGTTACTGGAGCATATCCCCAAGGGTATTGAAAACTAATTCGGTAACACTCAATATCAAACGAATCAGATCATATAAGATTCGATTTCTCCCACTCATCAATTCCATCACGATGGAATCGTAGAAGAATAATATTGAGTATGAATCAAATTCATTAAATAACTTTAGAACTAATTGCCATAAAACTCATATGTTTGATCATATCAAACATCTTTAAACAATTCAAATACTTACGATGAATTTTAAAGATATAGTTTTCAACACATCAAATAGAATATCTTTGAACCATTCAAAATATTCTATCCACGTTTTTAATCAGAAACATATTGAAAGTTCTCGAACCATTCAAGCGTTCAATATGTATTCTTTTAGAAACACGCAACTAAGTCATGACAACTCATTAACTAAATTACAAATTAAAGAAAACTATTCAAGGCAATTTATAATTCATTAAACTACATACATCCAATGTATTAGTTTAATAAATCTGTGGTCCAATGACGATCATTGGTTAAATGAGATTTAATTACATCCTGAATACAATATTCATTAAATGGATAAGGATATGTGGTGTGATCTTATATCAGACCATCCTTCACCATATGGAATAAGCATCTAATACTTATGTGATAAAATCTCATAAAGCACTGTTATAAGTTATTTAGTTAACCGAATATTTTTCTTAATGTTTATCTCTTCATCAATGACACTACTAGTCATATTAAAATATGTTACAATTATTTATAAAGAACAAGTAACTATCCAATAGTCGCAAGTTCTGATATCAAATATCAAAACAATCATTAAACATTATTTTAAATAACTAGATGAGAGATCTAGTATCCAATACTACAGTTGTCGTATTGTGTGAATCGATATTCTCAACACACAAATATACACATCTCATTTCTTTAGCTTTATAATTTGCCTTCAATTATTCACAATAATTGTAAATAATTGATTAGCAAACTGTGTCAAACAAGTGACTTCAAAAAGTCACTAAAGTCAAGAAACGTCATTCTAAGATAAACAAATACCTAATGGAGTTTTCTTAATGCCAATCAAGAATCTCTAGACATGAACTAATTCATGTTAATTCTTACCGCACAAGAAACTATTCTCTCTAGACAATTATATCCTAAAATAGATATCTATTTAGATTACTTATCGTGACTTAGAAACTAAGACACTAACCATCTTGATTTTCAAAAAAATCAGAACAACAGTTCCTGATGGTTTTCACTAATATAATAATATCAAACTCTACTAATATTCTAGAATCTATTCTAGAAATACGCAACCATAAGTGAAGTTAGAAAATATATTCAAATAATATGCATGCAGTGGATTAGAAGTATAGTTCTATTAACAATATAGAATAAAAGAAAACAAAATCAGCAATTTCCATAACATTACGCACTACCTGAGTTATGGATTTATAACCTAGCAGTGTCTCCCACTACTTTACATAATACCGTAATCCCCAACGAAAAATGGGAATTCAATAATTAAATCAAATTCCATAGTGAGAGGTGGACCCCATGAATATATTTCGACTCACAGCTTTGACATGATCTCGTCTACATATATTCATTAGGTAGACAACTCATTGTCAATCACACTCACTGTGACTCCTGATTTTGGTCCTGACCGTTTCTCATTATGACAGCTTTGACACGTTCACAAGGAGGCGTATCAAGACTTCACTTGCCAATGACAAACTCAAGCTACCGATGTAGTCCTGACAGCTTTGGCACGTTCAGGATTTCCACTTTCACTTGAATTTGTCTAGTATCAAATATACATCCGGCATGGATAAAATTCTATCAACTACACCCTCACTGCTTTGGCACATTCTCGGATGCAGCCATAGAAAGATACCCATAAACCATATTGACAAGACGAACCAAGATATATGCATCTAATACATGTCACTTTACTGTTTTATTTAAGCGGGGATATTCCACAAGAAAGCTTTGCTCTACAACAAATGCAGAATATAATCTAGATCAACATCTAAACAATTCAATTCTACCTTAGAAAACATAACTTAACTTAACCATTAAATTTCCGTTACGTTTCCCGTTAGCATAGAACCGAAAATTCAAGAAATATCTAAATTACATGCATGGGCAAACATCAAAATTGGATTATATATCATATATCAAGCATGACAAATGTAATGGATGAAGGATCAGACCTGCTCTGATACCATTTTGTTAGGGTTTTAGCGCGGGCGCATCGGAAGCTCGCGGTTCGGGTGAAATCGTAATTTTTAAACTTTTTAAATTACTGAATAAATTATTCAATATCCAATATGAATAATTTATTAATATTTCACCTAAATATATTTATTCGATATCAAATAATGGCATAAATAGTTAAGAAACATCGCGAAACTTTTACGAAAATATTTTTCCGCAAAATGGCATAAAACACGTTTTTGACCGAACCAATTACCCAATGCACATGGGGGCTGCCCAGGTCAGCCCCAATAGTACTAGGGCAGTTCATGGGCTGCTTGAACAGTGACCAATTCACAGTTTGGGCAGCCGTCACCCGATTGGCTCAAAAGTCTCCCCGTAACACCGTTTTTCACTGTTTTCGCACATTTCAACTCCGAAATAATTTCCGGCAATTGTTCCAACACCCAAAACACATCCAATATATTTATATGACATTATTTTCATCACAATAAACCCATTTTTTCCAGATCTGATTTTGTAATAAAAATAATCAATTTTTCATGCTTTAATCCAACTTTTTCAATATTAATCAAATCAATCACAACACCAATCCAAGTCACCACCAATGAAGCACCCAAGAAAAATTCTAGGCATTACAAGAATGGTCATAACACTCTAGAATGGCAACATATCATCAAAGATCAAATTGAACAAATATTACAATAATAACTTTCAATACTACTTCACACATGCACCAAGCCTTCCAATCCATCTTCCAAATTCAAAACACCCAAATTTTCAAGAAAAGAAGAAACCCTAGAGTCTATCTAGATGATCAAGAACAAGAAACATGCTTTC
Source organism: Zanthoxylum bungeanum (assembly GCA_019454045.1). NCBI lineage: Eukaryota > Viridiplantae > Streptophyta > Magnoliopsida > Sapindales > Rutaceae > Zanthoxylum > Zanthoxylum bungeanum. The sequence goes on along the minus strand of SKCR01049865.1, from coordinate 86,329 downwards.
CAAGCTTAGAGATATTGAACATTACCTTTAATCTCTTAATTTCCTTGGGATTTTTCTTGATTTTCTTTGATTTTCTTTCTTGAATCATCAAACAATTTGAGAGTGTTTTTAGAATATGAGTGTTCGGCCATGGCTTCCATTGGAAGTAAAAATAAAAAATTTTCTTCTTTTAAATCCATATGACCGACTTTCTAGGGGTATTATGTGAAGCAAAATTTCACTACAATGGAGAGAAGCATTCAGCCATGGTAGAGAGAAAAAGAGAGTGAGAAAAATTAGTTTTTTTTTTTCTTTTTCAAGACTTGGTGGTTGTGTGTTAAATGAATTAAATTAAGCCAGCTACTTACATCAACATTTGACCTTTGATGTAAGTCATGTGGTCCTACCATATTTTAAATTCAAAATTTGAGTTGGCTTCCTCAACACACAACTTGACTTGGGCCCACCAAAGTCAAAGATATTTTAAGTTCCCAAAACACAAAAAGACACACGCAAAGTCATGGGCAATTTTATCGGGTTTGTTTAATTCTAATTAAAAGAATTTTCCGTCGCGTCATAATTAAATCCAATTTAATTAAATAATTATGCCTCGCAAAATTATTACGATAAACGCTTTCGAATTAATTCTAAATTAATTCGTTCGCCAGAATTAAAATCCAATTTTAATTTATATTGAAATCCGATTTCAATTAATATATCCGATATATCATTTTAGCCACACATAAATAAATTAAATAGAAAAATCCAATTTAACTATTAAATTTATTTTATCGATTAATTCTAAATTAATCGCGTTCTCTCTTCTATATGAAGTTAATACCAGATTAATTCTTACAGCAATTAATCCCAGATTAATTTTATCTCTCATAATTAATCCCAGATTAATTCTATCTGAGTCAAATATCATTGGTGAATCTTTGGGAAGCGACCCAAGAGATTCCTGGATATGTTGGCAGTAAATACGGTTATCGGACTATCCGAACACGTGCGTACCCCGTACCATGTTCTCACCGATTTACAAGACATGGTTGGCTTCTAGCAAAGCACCGTGCCTACCCAATTCTCCAGAAATATTCACCGAGGAATATCATCTGTATCAGGCGTAGTAATACTAATAATATGTAATACGTAATACAATCCAATATCGGATGTCACATGCTAGGCCTAGGGCTGGCTCTGTGTCTGCCCCGTACGAAGCATATATCAGATCCTGAGTAACTAATCTCTGTAATTGGGAAGTCATGACCTGGTCATACTATCCCGATAGCTGCAGCTTTAAGAGTACTAGTTCCGTATCCTGTGTGACCATCATCTCAATATGACTGAAGTGATACTCCCATCTTGACATCACATCCAATACACTACGATTCTCAGTAAACCCAATATAGGCGTACACAGAACCTGTTAAAGCTCCAGACGACCATTACTAAAGTAAACTGATAGTCGCAATAAGTCTCAATTTAAAGATCACATACACCTACCCTGATTCGGATTCCCATAGACACATAGTCATACTACCAATGAGATTCCGAGTGGGTCTATCCAGAGCGAACTGTTCCCTATCCAACGGCTAACAAAACCTCTTATTACACTTGTATAAGTATCCAATACCTAAATATATGAGAACTATGCCGTTAAGCTTCCATAACGCGCACAAGTGTAATACTAGTCCATTCCGCATTATTAATGTCCAGTCTTGATAATACTTTGACTAGGGATATTTAATGATTAAACTGTTCGTGGATTAATACTGTCTAATTCTTATTAATCCGATTTAACCATATGAAATTTTATCATTAATATATATCCAAGTAATCTAATTACAATAATGATAAAATAACAATTTTCTTTTGTCACATAGATAATTTGTACAAAAACACAATGTTCTTTACAAATAGTGATGCTATGGGTTATAATTGTCCAATAATCTCCCACTTGGCCTATAGCCAATCACTTAAGTATCTAACCCCTGAACTATGTACATGTCGCTCATACTTTTGCTGAGATATAGCATTTGTCAGCAGATCTGCAATGTTATCATCTGATGCGATCTTCTCGATCTTTACATCGCCACGATGTATGATCTCACGAATCAGATGAAATCGTCGAAGTACATGCTTGGATCGTTGATGAGACCGTGGTTTCTTAGCCTGTGCGATAACCCCATTATTGTCACAATACAAAGGTACGGGCTCAGCTGCTAACGGAACTACTCCTAATCCAATTAGGAATTTACGGATACAAACTGCTTCTTTTTCTGCCTCAGCTGCAGTAATATATTCCACTTATGTTGTTGAATCGGCAACAGTCTCTTGCTTGGAAGTTTTCCAGCTCACTGCTCCGTTGTTTAAACAAAATATGTACCTTGATTGTGACTTACAGTCGTCTTTGTCGATTTGGAAACTTACATCGGCGAACCTAGTCACCTCAAGTTCTCCTTCCCCATAGACTAAGAAAGCATTTTTAGTTCGTCTAAGATACTTAAGGATGTTCTTTACAGCAATCCAGTGACCATCACCTGGATCGGCCTGATAGCGACTGCACATGCTCAAAGCATATGAGACATCAGGTCGCGTACATATCATGGTGTACATGATCGATCCGACTGCTGAAGCATACGGGATCTGAATCATTGCATCTCTTTTATTTTGAGTTTTAGGACACACATCCTTCGATAGAGAGACACCATGTGACACCGGAAGCAGCCCTCTCTTGGACTGATCTATGTTGAATCTCTTCAACACTTTGTCAATGTACGAGCTCTGGGAGAGTGTCACCAGCTTTCTAGATCTATCCCGGTAGATCCTTATTCCTAGAATAAAGGATGCCTCTCCCAGGTCTTTCATGGATAATTTTAATGAAAGCCAAGCTTTCACCGATTGTAGCATGGGAATGTCATTTCCAAGAAGCAATACATCATCAATGTATAGGACAATGAATGTCAGTGTGCTCCCACTAACCTTCTTATATACACAAGAATCATCATTGTTTTGAATGAAACCATATTCTTTTATGATCTCATCAAAACGATGGTTCCAAGAACGCGATGCTTGCTTTAATCCACAAATGGATCGGTTTAACTTGCAAACCTTGTTTGCATGTCTTGCTATGACAAAACCATTAGGTTGTTGCATATAAACATCCTCAAAAAGGTTTCCGTTAAGGAAAGCGATTCTGACATCCATCTGCCATATTTCATAATCGTAATATGCAGCAATAGAAAGCATTATCCGAATGGATTTAATCATGGCAACGGGTGAAAAGGTTTCGTCGTAATCGACACCATGTCGTTGACAATATCCTTTAGCTACAAGCCTAGCTTTGTACGTTTGTATGTTTCCTACCATGTATGTCTTCCTTTTGAAGATCCATTTACAACCAATAGGCTTAATGCCTTCTGGTACATCAGCAGTTTCCAAACTTGGTTGGTATACATGGAATCCATTTCGGACTTCATGGCTTCTTGCCATAAAGTGGAGTCGATACCTTATATCGCTTCCTCATACGTAGCCGGTTCATCTTCCTCAATAAGATTAATGTCTACATGAGGTGAGATCAGAAACCCATACCTCTCAGGTTGTTTTCTGAGTCTCTCCGACCTACGTATTTCTTGTGTATCAGAAGATTGTGGAACAGTCTCATCCCTGATGGACTGTTCGTGTTTCATGAGGGGGTCGGTACCAGGAACAATATCACTCTGATTTTCATCGAGTTCTACTTTCTTCCCACTTACCACTGCATTCATGAATTCCTTTTCTAGGAAAACCGCATGAAGAGTGACAAATATTTTGTTCTCTTGTGGATTGTAGAAATAATATCCTTTCGTTTCCGTAGGATAACCTACAAATAGGCACTTATCCGATTTGGGTTCTAGTTTGGTACTATCCAAACGTTTAACATATGCCCAGCATCCCCAAATCTCCAGGAATAAGAACCCGATTTTTTTCCTGTCCATATCTCATATTGAGTCTGTTCAACAAACTTTGACGAAACCTTATTCAAAATAAGTATTGCACTGTTTAATGCGTATCCCTAGAAGGAAATTGATAGCTCTGTACGACTCATCATTGACCTTACCATGTCCAACAAAGTTTGGTTTCTCCATTCAGACAGACCGTTCAATTGAGGTGTTCCGGGAGGAGTCTACTGTGAAAGAATACCATAATATTTCAAGTAATCTTGAAACTCCTTGCTTAAGTATTCTCCACCATGGTTCGACCACAATGTTTTAATACTTTTACCAGTCTGTTTTTCTACTTCGTGTCGAAACTCTTCGAATTTCTCAAAAGTTTCAGACTTGTGTTTCATAATATACACATAACCATAACGCTATGCATCATTCGTAAAGGTTACGAAGTATTCATATCCACCTCTAGCCTGGCTAGACATGGGTCCACATACGTCACTATGAACGAGGGCTAACAGCTCTGTGGCACGTACATATTTACCACTAAAAGGTGTTTTAGGCATTTTGCCTAACAAACATGATTCGCAGACATCATATGAATTAGGATCAAATCCGTCCAAGTATCCATTCTTCGAAAGTGTGGATATATAAGTTTTGTTAATGTGTCCCAGACAACAATGCCACAAATAAGTCTCATCTGTTTTACTCAATTTGAGCTTTTTGTTTGTCATGTTATATGTTTGAGATTCGTTTATATTCAAAATATAAAGACCATTATTCACATTTGCTGTATATATCAAAATATCATCTTTATAAACAAAACACCCAGTGTTTCTGAATACAAAGGTATACCCGCATCATGTTAAACTAGATACAGAGATAATATTCATAGTCAAACTAGGTATAAAATAACAGTCGCCTAATGTAAGTACATGCCCTGAGGGTAGATTCAAAACATAGGTGCCAACGGCCAAAACAGCGACTCTTTTTCCATTTTCGACTCGCATGTCGATCTCCCCTAAAGCCAGTCTTGTGCTAATATGCAAATCCTACACATCAGTATATATGTGAGTACCACATCCAGTATCAAAAATCTAATTTTTAAAACTAGTAGTATACATGTTTATTTCAATAACAAACATACCTGAAGTCGGAGTCTTACCCGCATTCGCTTCCTTCAAGTCCGCCTTGAACTTACGGCAGTAACACTTCTAGTGACCCCATTTGCCACTGTGTAGGCAGATATCTTAGGATTTGTCCTTTGTCTTCCCAGAAGACTGTGATGATTGAGCCTTGCCATTATTCTTCTTCTTCTTCACACCCCCAGAAGTCTTCGGCCAAGCCTTGGCTTTCTTGGATGTCGAAGTAAGATGCGCCTCGCGTTTCTTGCCTTTCAAAAGCTCTGGCTCTGCCTCTTTCAGCATAGCCATTAACTTTCCAAGAGTTTTCTCTTGGTTAATCATATTATAGTTCATGATGAACCCGCCCTAGCAGTCGGGCAGAGACTGTAAGATCAAATCTATGGAAGTCTCTACCTCAAAGGTAATGCCCAACTGACCCAGCTGTTCGATGTCAGCAATCATTTGTGACACGTAGTGTTCAAAAGATGTACCCTATGACATACGAGAGCGAAAAAGCTTCTTTTGCACCTCATACTTCTGAGATCTAAGACTAGATCTATGAAGATCCTTCAACTTCAACATCATCGCATAAGTATCCAATCCCTTATTCTGACGACGAAACTGAGGAGTCATTGCAGCAAGCATAACGAATTGAGCAGTAAAGTTATCATCATGGTGAGTCTTCCAAAGCTCATGTTCTATTGGCCTCTCAAGTCTGGGCTCAGGCCCGAGAGGTCTCTCTATCATATATAGCAACTTCTCAGCTCCCAGGATTATCCTGAGGTTCATCTCCATGTCTGGAAAATTTGCGCCGTTAAAGACATTCTCACCCATGATTATGTCCCTAACGCTAATCTTACCAGCCATTTTGATTGCTATAGTCCAACTAACCAATCAAATGTTTCGGGTACACTCAAATGCAATGGTTACTATAGTCCAACTATATAACCAACTACAAATGGAGTAGTGTTGAGTACAGTCTAACTTTTCAAAGAAAACAATAAATGAATAATATTAGTCCAACTAATATATATAATAACGAGAAATAATAATAATAGAGTACGCATATTAGCGAGTATTAAACGAAATTTCAAATTTAATACTAGCCTCCCACTAATTTTCGGTGAGCCTCTAACCGTCCGTTGAGTACTCAGGAAACCTAGTTGCCTAGTGGGCTATGATCCCGTTAAATAATACACAACCTTGACTTTGGACAATAAGCTGTATAAAATTTAACTAGGTAGATCTCTAAGATCGATTGGATCCCATCCATTTCCTAGATCCGGTAGGTGGACATCCAAGTCCGAAACATAAATCTAATATATTTCCTAATCTGTTTCCTCTGAATCAACTAAGCCTTGGCTTTGGCTCAACAAGCTTAATGATTCCAGTTAAGTGCGACCCATTGACAGTGGGAAAGCTTCGTAATCCACGTCAATGAACAAGAGTGACCTTGAATTTGGCCAACAAGTCACAACTGCTTAAGACATGCGATATTAACAAAGATTTCATGGTTCAAACACATCCGCGATAGACAATGATCTTGACTTTGGCCAACAAATCAAAGCCAATCTTGGATCTTGAGAGAGAACCACTCAATGGAAGGAAACACTTAATATTAAATGCGAGGACGTTTTCGTAAATTGGAAACCAACTTATTATCTTTGATTAGGTCTCATCATACACCCTTAAACATAAATTCTAAAAGCACAATAAGGTGCGCTAAATATAATAATGATATGTGGATGGATATTCATATACATTTTGTTCCTAGAACAAATCTCTCTCTTTTCTTTTCTTCTCTCCCGCTAGTACTTTACATTCTTCTATTTACCCAATTACATAACACTATAAGAAACCTTATTTACATTGAGGGGAATTGGTGAGAAAAGAAATACAATGAGAATAAGAGGTGATAGGCTGGACACACAGGTCCAATTTCAAATCAATACAATATTTACAATAATTTCCAAAATTTCCCTCACCCATCTAATATCCATTCGATATACATTATTCAAACAAATACATCCAAGCATTTACACATAGAATGTTGTCAATCAATGTAATCCAATTAATTAATTCTTCAATTAATGACCATCCAATGTTCATATAATGATTTGATTTGCACGAGTCTAACTCGTTTAAGAATAAATACTTAAAGTAAGTATTCTTGAATTATATCGAACTACAATATTAAATCCAATTTAAATTGTATTCAATACTAATTCAAGTTTAATTCTAAATTAAACAATTACACTTATTATATTATAATAATGCCCTCTTAGAATTGGATTCCAAATCCAATCCAAATGGTCTCAAAGGCCTATTTAGCATCCAATGCCAATTTTATTAGGTCCAATGGGCTTTAATTAATTCTTTAGGCATGAACTTTTGGCCATTATGGATCAAGCCCATAATGCCTTGGCCCATTTAGGAATCACCTTATGCTATAAATTAATTTTGGCCCATTAGGTCCAATTAGATTATTAAAGGCCCAAAAGTCATATTTTAGACTTTTATGGAAATAGTTTAGGCCCAATTGGATCCAACCCAATTGTCCACAACCAAACTTGGCCCAACTAAGCCCATTAATCCAAATATAACCAAATTAGCCCATTTAATATTTTAGAGACAAATATTACATTAATACAATATTCCAAATATTACATTAATGCATTTTAAATGTAATTAACATAACTAATTAATTAATCTAATATTTCCAAAATATTAATTAATCTAATTAATCATACTTATCATTCCAATTCATGTCCAACACAAATTGAAGCAAAATCAAGTCTCCAACAAGTATGCTAACTCACGGTAATGATAAGAAATTAATATCCAATTTGATTCCAATCCAATTAAATCAACATTCAACATATATATCATGCCATTAACACATCCAAGTGTCAAAATTTAAAAATCACCATGAGTTACACTAGGGTAAGTTTCGGCCAACTTAGGGAAATTAGGGAAATTTGATCCAATCAATTTTTCAACAATCCAACAATGTACAACTCCAAGTTATCATCATCTAACATCAACCAACAACTTAATTTTGAATTTTCATGCTCCAAGCAAAAATTCCTAATTAAAGTTTATGAACCCTAGTTTTCAAAAGCATATTTAGCAAGGCTCTGATACCATTGTTAGTCTCTAAGACATGCCACAAGATCCTAAACATGATTATATGTGTGAAATAACAAGAAAAGTGGCGGAATCACTTACATTGTTAAATGGAGAAATTTTGAAATTTCCTCTTTGGATGAAGCTCCAAGCTTGTTGTTATGTTGTTTATTCCTTGGGTGAGTTTCCCTATCACCTAATTAGACTCCTCCAAGTGCTAGCTATGTTGAAGTTTTGAAGCAAAATTTCACTATAATGGAGAGAAGCATTCGGCCAAGGTAGAGAGAAAAAGAGAATGTGAGAAAAATTAGTTTTTTTCTTTTTCAAGACTTGGTGGTTGTGTGTTAAATGAATTAAATTAAGCCAGCTACTTACATCAACATTTGACCTTTGATGTAAGTCATGTGGTCCCACCACATTTTAAATTCAAAATTTGACTTGGCTTCCCCAACACACAACTTGACTTGGGCCTACCAAAGTCAAAGATATTTTATGTTCCCAAAACACAAAAAGACACACGCAAAGTCACGGGAAATTTTATCGGGTTCGTTTAATTCCAATTAAAGGAATTTATCGTCGCACCATAATTAAATCCAATTTAATTAAATAATTATGCCTCGCAAAATTATTACGATAGACGCTTTCGAATTAATTCTAAATTAATTCGTTCGCCCAAATTAAAATCAAATTTTAATTTCTTATTGAAATCCGGTTTCAATTAATATATCCGATATATCATTTTAGCCACAAATAAATAAATTAAATAGAAAAATCTAATTTAACTAATAAATTTATTTTATCGATTAATTCTAAATTAATCGCGTTCTCTCTTCTATACGAAGTTAATCCCATAATAATTCTTGCCGCAATTAATCCCAGATTAATTTTCTCTCTCATAATTAATCCCAGATTAATTCTATCTGAGTCAAATGTCATTGGTGAATCTTTGGGAAGCGACCCAAGAGATTCCCGAATATGTTGGCAGTAAATACAGTTATCGGACTATCCGAACACGTGTGTACCTCGTACCATGTTCTCACCGATTTACAAGATATGGTTGGCTTCTAGCAAAGCACCGTGTCTACCCAATTCTCCAGAAATATTCACCGAGGAATATCATCTGTATCAGGCGTAGTAATACTAATATTATGTAATACGTAATACGATCTAGTATCGGATGTCACATGCTAGGCCTAGGGCTGGCTCTGTGTCTGTCCCGTACGAAGCATATATCGGATCCTGAGTAACTAATCTCTGTAATCGGGAAGTCATGACCTAGTCATACTATCCCGATAGATGCAGCTTTAAAAGTACTAGTTCCGTATCCTATGTGACCATCATCTCAATATGACTGAAGTGATACTCCCATCTTGACATCACATCCAATACATTACGATTCTCAGTAAACCCAATATAGGCGTACACAGAACCTGTTAAAGCTCCAGACGACCATTACTAAAGTAAACTGATTGTCGCAAGTAATAGCGACGTAAGTCTCAGGTTAAAGATCACATACACCTACCCTGATTTGGATTCCCATAGACACATAGTCATTCTACCAATGCGATTCCGAGTGGGTCTATCTAGAGTGAACTGTTCCCGGTCCAACGGCTAACAGAACCTCTTATTACACTTGCATAAGTATCCAATACCTAAATATATGAGAACTATGTCGTTAAGCTTCCATAACGCGCACAAGTGTAATACTAGTTTATTCCACATTATTAATGTCCAATGTCGATAATACTTCGACTAGGGATATTTAATGATTAAACCATTCGTGGATTAATACTGTCTCATATCTTATTAATCTGATTTAACCATATGGACTTTTATCATTAATATATATCCAAGTAATCTAATTACAATAATGATAAAATAGCAATTTCCTTTTGCCACATAGATAATTTGTACAAAACTACAATGTTATTTATAAATAGTGATACTATGGGTCATAATTGTCCAACATTATGGTCATTTTTACAATTTAATCTAATTAAATATAATAAGTTTAAATTTGACAAATCAAATTTGCACACTTAAAACTTAATAAAATCATGCCATTTGTAACCAATGATAATCAAACATTTTTCATAACAATTATGAAAAAGCATATCATTTAATTATTCAAATATTTAAATAATTAATTAATATAATTATCATTATATATGTATTTTTATTTACATTAAATAATAAATACATATATTAATGGCATGTGTCAAAGTCTCATTTGATAATTAATTAATATATATCAAATTAAATTTTGTATCAAATACAAATACACATTAATTATTAATTGACCAAAAACCTCTAAAGCATGTGTTTTCGTTTAACCATTTAAACGATTCGAATTAACTCATTTAATCCGGTGAAGTATTATGAATAATTTGTATTATTCATAACGCTTTGCCCAAGTGCTCAACAAGTACACTTTGTTGGACAATTTTGACCCATAGCGTCACTATTTGTAAAAGACATTGTGGTTCTGTACATATTAACTATGTGACAATGGAAATTACATTTTATCATTTTGTAATTTGATTACTTAAATATATAAATGATAAAAGTCCTTATGATTAGTTCCAGATTATTAGATATGAGACAATATCAATCCATAAAGGTTTAATCATTAAATATCCATAGTCGTAGTATTATCGAGACTGGACGTCGATAATGTGGAATAGACTAGTATTGCACTTGTGCGCGTTATGGAAGCGCAACATAGTTCTCATATATTTAAGTATTGGATACTTATGCAAGTGTGATAGGAGGTTGTGTTTAATGATGGTACGGAAACAGCTTCGCTCTGGATAGACCCATCAGAATCCCATTGGTAGTATGACTATGTGTCTATGGGAGTCCGAATCAGGGTAGGTGTATTTGGTCTTAACCTGAGACTTACATCGCTAGTACTTGTGACAATCAATAGGCTTTGGTTTTGGTCGTCCGGGACTTTAACAGGTTCTGTGTATGCCTCTTCTGGGTTTATTGAGAATCATAATGTATTGGGTGTGATGTCAAGACGGAAGTATCACTTCAGTCATATGGAGATGATGATCACGCAGGGATACAGAACTGATACTCTAATGTGTTGCAACCATTGGGATAATATCAAAAGGTCATGATTATCCGATTAAAGAGACTAGTTGCTTGTGATCCGAAATATGCTTCGTACGGGGCATACACTATTCCAGCCCCAGACCTTGCATGTGACATCCGATACTGGATCGTAATACACAATACTACATATACTACGCCTGACAAAGATTAAATATTCCTTTAAGAATATTTCTGGAGAATTGGGTAGGCACGGTGCTTTGCTAAAAGCCAACCATGTCTCATAAATCGGTAAGAACGTCGTATCGGGTACGCATATGTTCGGATAGTCCGACGACCGGATTTACTGCCAACATATCCAGGGATCTGATGGGTCGCAACCTGAAGATTCACCGATGACGTATGATTCGAACATAATTAATCTAGGATTAATTACAGAAATATTTTATCTGGGATAAAATACTATTAGATAAGAGAGAACGATTAATTTGGAATTAATCGATAAAATAATATATTCGATATATTAAATGAAATTAGATTTCATAATGGAATTAAAATTGGATTTTAATTCGGGCAAACGAATTAATTTAGAATTAATTCGCAAGCGACATGAATAATAATTTTGCTAGGCATAATTATTTAATTAAATTTGATTTAATTACGTCGCAACGAAAAGTTTGTTAATTCGGAATTAACGAACCCAATCCCGGAATATATTTGCGGGCCCACTCGGATTTTGAATATAGTAGGGCCCACGTGTAACATCACAAGTCACATCACTTGTCATTTAACTTACCTTTTTGGTGATGGAATTTGGTGGGTGGTTGTTAACTTGTAAAACACACAAGTTGAAAGGTGATTGACTTAATACCAAATATTTGGTATATCATTTTTGTTTTTGGAAAATCAAATACAAGTTAAGAAAATCATCTCTCCTCTCTCTCTCTCATTACACGCCACTCTCTCCCTCTCCAAACCTCTCATTGCCGAGAGCCACAAGGAAGTAACAAGGTGATTTTGTTGCAAAATCTCCATTGCTAGCACATCAAAGAATCATATAAGGTGATAGGGAAACCAATCCCAAGAGCTTGGAATCCATCTCAAAGCTTGGAGCTTGGACATCATCTTCAAAGAGAAGCTTGAAGCATTTCAAAGGGAGAAAAGTTTTATTCTCTACACATCCTCTCAACCGAACAATGTGAGTATATTTCCGCTATACTTCATTTAGTATTCACATGATTTTATGCTTGGATTGATCTTGGGATGACTTTGGAAACCCAACAATGGTATCATGGAGCCTATTTGAGCATGAAATATGATTAGGGTTTATATACTAAAATTTGGGTAAACTTGATTTGAGCATGATTTGATCAAATTATTTGTTTAAGTATGCTTGTATATTGATAACTTAGAGTTATATATGATCAATTTGATGAAAAATTAATTGGATTAATTTTCCCCAATTTTGTTGGCATGGCCGAATGTAATGATAAACCCTAGGTCATGGTGATTTTGTTTTTTAAATCATTGGATGAGTTTAAAGACATGATATATATTAATTTGTGATTTAATTGGATTGAAATCAAAATCTGATATAAAATCACTCCATTGCCGTGACCATAGAAGCATGAAAATGAATTGATTTTATTTCAATAATGTTGGACATATGTTGAATATTTTAATGCTTGATTAATTAATTAAATTGATATTTTGGAAATGTTAATTTAGATAATTAATTAGTGCAATACACTTTAATTAATTAAATTATGAAATTTGGAATATTGGAATTTAATTAATTAGACTTAATTTAGAATTGGGCTAAAGATGTTGTATTTGGGCCTAATGGGCTTGGTTAGGCCAAGTTGGTTTAGGACAATTGGATTGGATCCAAATTGGGCCTAAAACCATTCCATTAAGTCCAAATATAACAAATGAGCCTTTAAATATTTAATTGGGCCTAATGGGCCAAAATTGATTTCTTGGCAAATAGGGTGATTCCTTAATTGGGCCTTGGTATTTGGGTTTGACCCATATTGACCAAAGCCCATGCCTTAAGAAATTAATTGAAAGCCCATTGGACTTTAATTAAATGAACATTGGATGTTAATTGGGCCTTGAGACCCATTAAGATTAGATTTAGAATCTAAATCGTAAAGGCACATTAAAAGTGTAATTTTTTAATTTGGAATTAAATATAGAATTAGTATTCAATACAAATTAAATTAGATTTAAATTATAGTTCGATATAATTCAAGAATTTGTACTTTGAGTACTTATTCTTAAACGAGTTGGACTCGCGCAAATCAAATCGTTGTTTGAACATTGGATGATCACTTTATTCAAAGATTAATTAATTGGATTAGATTGATTGAATAACATGCTTTGTGTGAATACATGGATGTGTTGTATGAATAATGTATATCAGATGGATATTAGAAGGGTGAGGGCAATTTTGGAAATTGTTGTAATAAATTTAGAATTTATTAAATTGGACCTGCGTGTCCAGCCTTATCTCTCGATTCTTTGTAATTCTCTTCTCACATAATTCCCCTCAATGTTAATGAGGTTTCTTTAATTGTATTATGTAATTGGGTAGAAGTTAGAATAGTGCTAGCCGGGGAGATGAAATTGAGTGATTTGTTCTAGGAACAATTTGTGAGATATCCATCCGTATATCATTATTAATTTATTTACTGCGCCTTATTATGCTTTTAGAATGCATGCTTAAGGGTGTATGATGAGACCTAATCAAAGATAATAAATTGTTTGCCAATTTACGCGAAAGACCCTCAACAAATATTAAGCGTTTTCCTTCCATTGAGTGATTCATTCTCAAGATCCAAGATTGGCACTGGTTTGTTGGCCAAAGTCAAGACCTTTGTCCATATCATATGTCTTGTCCAAGTTGTGATTTGTTGGCCAAAGTCAAGATCACTTCTTGTCCATCGACATCGATTACGAAGCTTTCCAAAGTCAATGGGTCCCGCTTAGCTGGAATCATTAAGCTTGTTGAGCCAAAGCCAAGGCTTAGTTGATTCAAAGGAAAATGGTTAGGAAAATATATTGGATATATTGGCATATATATTGTATATATGTTTCGGACTTGGAGGTCCACCTACTGGATCTAGGAATTGGATGAGATCCAATTGATCTTAGAGATCTACCTAGTTAAATATCATACAGCTTATTGGCCAAAGTCAAGGTTGTGTGTTATTTAACGGGATCCTAGCCCACTAGGAAACTAGGTTTCCCGAGTACTCAACAGAGGGTTAGAGGCTCGCCAAAAAATAGTGGGAGGCCAGTATTGAATTTGCAATTTCATTCAAATAATTGGCTTTACGCGCTTTCAAATTATTTTCGTCAATAAATATTTATTAGTTGGACTAATATTTTATTATTTTTCTTGTAACAATTAGACTGTACCCATACATCGTTAATTGAATAGTTTGACTATTGCAATTAAAATGACAAGAAAGTTGAGCATTAGAGATATTATCATGGGCGACAATTTCTTTAATGGCGCGAACTTTCAAGACTGGGATATGAATCTCAGGATTGTCTTGGGATCCGAGAAGTTGCTCTACACTATAGAGAGACCTCTTGGGCCTAAGCCTAGATCTGATCAGATAGTTGAGCTAGAGCTTTGGAAGACTCGTAGCGATGACAACTTCACTACTCAATCTATAATGCTTGCTGCTATGACTCAATAATATCGTCGTCAAAACAAGTTATTGGATCCCTATCAGATGATGGAAAAGTTGCATGATCTTCATCGATCTAATCTTAGATCGCAGAGATATGAGTTGAAGAAGAAGCTCTTTCGCGCTCGCATGTCAGAGGGTTCATCTGTTGAGCATCATGTGTCACAGATGATTGCTGACATTGAGCAGCTGGGACAGATGGGCATTGTCTTCGAGGTTGATACTTCTATAGATTTGATCTTACAGTCTCTGCCCGACACTTGGAGTGGGTTCATCATGAACTACAATATGATGAACCAAGATCATACTCTTGGAGAGTTAATGTTCACACTGTACGAAACAAAAAAAGAGCTCCTAAGGGGCAAGAAGCGTGAGACGCACTTCGCTTCAACATCTCAGTCTTCGAGGGCTTGGCCTAAGGCGATTGATGGTGTAAAGAAGAAGAAGAAAAAGACGGGCAATGCCAAATAGTCAAAACCTTCTGGGAAGGGTAAGGACAAATCCCAAGATGTATGTCTGCAGTGCGGCAAGTGGGGTCACTGGAAGCGTGACTGCCGCGAGTACAAGGCACATATGATGGAAATCAAAGCAGGCAAGACACCGGCTTCAGGTGTGTTTGTTATAGAAATAAACATGTTTACTACTAGTTTTAAAAATTGGATTTTTGATTTTGGTTGTGGTACTCATATATGTACTGATGTGCAGGATCTGCAGATTAGTAGGAGACTGGCCTCATGAGAGATTGACCTCCACGTTGGAAATGGGACACGAGTCGCCGTTTTGGCCGTTGGCACTTATGTTTTGGAACTGCCCTCGGGGCATGTACTTAAACTTTCAGACTGTTATTATGTACCTAGTTTGACTAGGAATATTATTTATGTATCTATGTTAGCCCAATGTGGGTATACTTTTGTATTTAGAAACACTGGGTGTTTATGTATAAAAATGATATGGAGATTTGCACTGCTGATGTAAATAATGGTTTTTATATTTTGAATATAAATCATGTAAATAATGGTCTTTATATTTTGAATATAAATCAATCTCAAACATATAATATAACAAACAAAAGGCTTAAATTAAGTAACAAAGATGAAGCTTATATGTGGCATTATCGTCTGGGACATATTAACAAGACTCGCATATCCACACTTTCGAAGAGTGGGTACTTGGACGGATTTGATCCAAATTCATATGACATCTGCGAATCTTGTTTATTAGGCAAAATTCCTAAAACACCTTTTAGCCGTAAATGTGCACGTGCCACCGAACTGTTAGCCCTCGTTCATAGTGACGTTTATGGGCCCATGTCTAGCCAGGCTAGAGGTGGATATGAATACTTCGTAACCTTTATGGATGATGCATAGCGTTATGGTTATGTGTATCTTATGAGACACAAGTCGGAAACCTTTGAGAAATTCAAAGAGTTTCGACACGAAGTAGAAAAACAGACCGGCAAAAGTATTAAGACATTACGGTCGGACCGTGGAGGTGAATACTTAAGCAATGAGTTTCTTGATTACTTGAAAGAATATGGTATACTTTCACAGTGGACTCCTCCAGGAACACTGCAATTAAACGGTGTGTCCGAACGGAGAAACCGAACTTTGTTAGATATGGTAAGGTCTATGATGAGTCGCACAGAGCTACCTATTTCCTTCTGGGGATATGCATTGAACAGTGCAATACTTATTTTAAATAAGGTTCCGTCAAAGTCTGTTCAACAGACTCCGTATGAGATATGGACAGGAAAGAAACCAGGTTTCTCATTCCTGAAGATTTGAGGTTGCTGAGCATACGTCAAACGTTTGGAAGGTACCAAACTAGAACCAAAATCGGATAGATGCCTATTTGTAGGATATCCTATGGAAACCAAAGGATATTACTTCTATCACCCATAAGAGAACAAAGTATTTGTTGCTCTACATGCGGTTTTCCTTGAGAAGGAATTCCTAAATGCAGTGGTTAGTGGGAGGAAAGTAGAACTCGATGAAAATCGGAGTGATACTCTTCGTGGCACAGAATCCTTAACGGAACATGAACAGTCCATCATGGATGAGACTGTACCACAATCTTCGAATACACAAGAACCACGTAGGCCGGAGAGAGTCAGAAAACAACATGAGAGGTATGGGTTTCTGATCTCACCTCATGTAGATATCAATCTTATTGAGATAACGAGCCGGCTATGTATAAGGAAGCGATACAAGATATCGACTCCACTTTATGGCAAGAGGCCATGAAGTCCGAAATAGATTCCATGTACACCAACCAAGTTTGGACGCTGGTTGATGCACCAGAAGGCGTAAAGCCTATTGGTTGTAAATGGTTCTTCAAGAAGAAGACCGATATGGTTGGCAACATACAGACGTATAAAGCTAGGCTTGTAGCGAAAGGGTATCGTCAATGACATGGTGTCGATTACGACGAAACTTTTTCACCCGTTGCCATGATTAAATCCATACGGATTATGCTTGCTAATGCTGCATATTTCGATTACGAGATATGGCAGATGGACGTCAAAACCACTTTCCTTAATGAAAACCTTTTGGAGGATGTTTATATGCAACAGCCTGAAGGTTTGTCATACCAAGACTTGCAAACAAGGTTTATAAGTTAAATCGATCCATTTATGGATTGAAGCAAGCATCACGTTCTTGGAAACAACGTTTTGATGAGATCATAAAAGAATATGATTTCGTTCAAAACGAGGATAGTCCTTGTGTATATAAGAAGGTTAGCGGGAGCGCACTGACATTTATTGTCCTTTACGTTGATGATGTATTGCTTATTGGCAATGAAATTCCCATGCTACAATTGGTGAAAGCTTGGCTTTCATTAAAATTCTCCATGAAGGATCTGGGAGAAGCAGCCTTTATTCTAGGAATAAAGATCTACCGGGATAGATCTAGAAAGCTGCTTGGACTCTCCCAAAGCACGTACATTAAAAAAGCATTGATGAGATTCAACATGGATCATTCCAAGAGGGGACTGTTGCCAGTGTCACAGGACGTCACTCTATCTAAGGACATGTTTCCTAAAACTCAAGATGAGAGAGACAACATGAGTCGGATCCCGTTCGCCTCTGCAGTCAGATCGATCATGTATGCCATGATATGTACGTGAACTGATGTCTCGTATGCTTTGAGCATGTGTAGTCGCTATCAGGCCGATCCAGGTGATGGTAACTGGATGATGGTTAAGAATATCCTTAAATATCTTAGACGAACTAAGGATGCTTTCTTAATCTATGGATATGGAGAACTTGAGGTAACTGGGTATACCGATGCAAGTTTCCAAACCGATAAAGACGACTGTAAGTCGCAATCCAGGTACATATTTTGTTTGAATAACGGAGCAGTAAGCTGGAAATCTTCCAAGCAAGAGACTGTTGCCGATTCAACAACAAAAGCGGAGTACATTGCTGCAGATGAAGCAACAAAAGAGGCAGTTTGGATCCGTAAATTCCTAATTGGATTAGGAGTAGTTACATTAGCAACTAAGCCCGTTCCATTGTATTGTGACAATAATGGGGCTATAGCGCAGGCTAAGGAACCGCGGTCTCATCAACGATCCAAACATGTTCTTCAACGTTTCCATCTGATTCGTGAGATCATACATCGTGGCGATGTGAAGATCGAGAAGGTCGCATCAGAGGACAACATAGCAGATCCGCTGACGAAAGCTATTCCTCAGCAAAATTTTGAGCGACATGTACATGTTCCATGGGCTTTGTTCCCGAACTGTGTAGATTGTGGGCTTTATTCCCGAACTGTTGATTGTGGGCTTTATTCCCGAACCTGTTGATAATGTGGGCTTCGACCCTGGGATTCATTCCCAAAATTGCTGATAGTGTGGGCCTCGGTCCTGGGATTCATTCCCGAAACTGTTGATAGTATGGGCCTCGACCCTGGGATTCATTCCCGAAACTGCTGATAATATGGGCCTCGACCCTGGGATTCATTCCCGAAACTGCTGATAATGTGGGCCTCGACCCTGGGATTCATTCCTGATGCTACTGATAATGTGGGCCTCGACCCTGGGATCCATTCCCGAAACTTCTTGTCTTTACCGCCTTTTCATTTTCTTCAAAACCTGTGAACAAAAACAAAACAAAAAATACGTGTATGTGACGTGTATGCATGGATGCATGGATGTATTTCCTATTCCAATGGGTTAGGCCTTCCTTGTACTCCTCGGTGCCTCTCGCCTACAAAAATCTTTAATCGTCCCCTAGGCCTGTTTTCTGTTTCCTTCTGCCAGTTCTTTTCTGGTGATTGGTCAGTCCTCTTTAGTCTCATTTGCTCAAGTTCTCATTGTGTCCCTTATTTGCGGGGTGGTAGACTGGTCGCCCCTAGCTTTGATTTAGCTTTCCGCTCTCCGCTGCTTGCATTATGTCAATGTGGACCACATGATATGGCATTCTACATCATCATATTATATCACATGCTACGAAATAGTCCCAATAGTTACACATATTATTGCCCTCAAAGAATGCCCAGTATTGAAACCATAGAACCTTCAAAACATTCAACGCAACTCAAATCCAAGTCTTTGAATAAATGATCTAAGCGAGACTCAAAGTGTGTGTGTGCAAAGGTTCCTTTGCAGATTCATCCCCGGGTAAGCCAACTCAATGATTTCGTCAAAAAATTGGGATTGATGGGTCAAACCAACCTAGATGTCTCAATTATGCCTGCAGTTGCTTTTCTGTGCTCAATGTGGTATGGTTTTCTTTCTCTCTTGTCTTTTTTTTTTCTTTTCGTTTTGAACTTTTTTTTCTTCTTTTTTTTTTTTTTTTTTTTTTTTTTCTTTCTTTCTCTTTTTTTCAACACATCTACCTTTTAAGGTAACATTTCTCCTCATGGTGGTCCTAATACTCGCCCATGGGTAGCTTCACGCTTATCGATTATAGGTGGTTCAATTCTTTTCTTTAGAGACTTTTCTTTCATTTTCAACCATACCACACATCATAACATAAGCAAATCAAGATAGACATCTAAGCAAATGGTCATTCACCGACCTACAATTTCTTTAACTAGTCACCTTGCCAAATACTCAGGTTTTCACCGCTAAGAACCTATAGTGAAGTGCTTACGAGTTTAACATAGATCAATCACTCAAAGTATCAGATAAAAGCACATCAAGAGTTTATCGTTTCTAAGACTTCACCCTAAAGCAAACAATTTCATCATCGGACTTATGCCTAACTATTAAGGACTAAGAATAAATTTTTATTTATTTTTTTTTTGCTGAAGGCCCCACAATGGTCTTTCTATTCTTGACGTAAAGTTTTATGTTATTCGGTTTCCTTTTCCCCGATATCCATGTTTGCTAAACTTTTTTTGACAAATCTTTCTTTCTTCTCTAACCCAACAGATATCTATAATGGCTTTTAAGACACAGGGTTAACATGATGCGTGTATGCATGAGATGCATGAAATGCGTGCGATGCATGAGATATAATATGCATGTGTTTATCAAAAACATAAAGGGGCAACTTCTATGAGATATATGACTATGGTTCATATGCGGATTTATAGGAGTGTAGACAAAGGCTCCCGTCGGTGAAAGATTACCCACAACTAGGTCTCCCCACTCAAGGGTTCGAGCGACCAAGTGAGCGCACATTTTTTTATACATAATAGGTCATCCAAATTATTCCATCACGATAAGCTTCAAGTAAATGATTATCTAGGTGCCTTCACAGCTTTTCCTTATAGAAAGATAGTGAATGAAGGAAGACACCAAACCATTACCTAGCTCTAATAGTGCCTTTGATTAAACCCATTCAACCCACTGTAGACACGGTTAACTAAATCATAAATAAAAAACATTACAAGACATTATTTCGGGGCCGATTCTCTATCCTCAGTGGAGTCGCCAGACTGTAGGACATAAAAATCGGTGATGCTGTTCCAGGCTCGCGGCCTAGTCGGGAGTACGGAATAGCCCACGGGGGAACTAAACTGGAGAATTAAAATGTAGTCGCCACCCAGTGTGAACTGGGAAAATGATTTAAGGCCGTACTCACCCCTCGCAAGGGAAGACCTCAAACCGTTGGGTTCAGAATGATCTCTTACTTATGCCACTTGTAATGAACGGATTTATGTAATAATATAACCGAGTCTACATAAGAATAACCTACATCTAAGTTCGCATATCACCTATATCTAAGTTTGCATATAACCTATATCTAAGTTTGCATGCATAAAAGTAAGTCGTCATAATGACAAACACACAATAATCTCATGAACATGTTGAATTATCAAACGCGAAAATAAATAACAACCTAAACATAAACATAAATTAAATTCCTAATGTGAAAGAAATAAATAATCATGCTTGGAAATAACCAACTAAATCATGCATAAAAGAAGATAACATACTAAACGACTAAATCATGAATAAACATAAGATTGGATGAAACGAAATATATGTGTCTCTTAAGCGGTACGTGGCATTGTATCCCAAGTGCAGACCGCACTACCGTCCATTCAGATTCGGCTACGGAATTTACGTCCGGGTTTCCATCCGATATACCGCAAGAGATAACAAATATTTTGATTCATCCCATGGCCACAACATACATGAATCTATAATACGCATGCGAAGTAATAAAAATAAATAACAGAAATAAAGTGTGGGAATAAATAGAAATGGTGCCCTCAGGTCTAACTTCTTAAGTCGTCTCTTGGAAGTGCGCTACGCGGTTGTCGGAAGGGTTGATACTCCGCAACTTTTTCGATTTACTGGTTCGTTGTTTTCCTTCATTGCCTCGCTGTTTGGGCTGCTGTTTGCTCACTGTTTCTGCGGTAATTATGGACCATTTTGCGATTTTTAGGTATATAGGGGGTTGCGGTTTTGGGCAGTTTATTGGACAGTTTTTTTCGGTGGTAATAAGGCAGTTTTCAGGGGCTATTTTGCGGCAATGGAAGGCTTGAGTTGAAGGCTGTTTGGCGTGAAGGTCATAGGCTGTTTGAAAGTGTTATTACGTGAAGGTCAGAGGCTGTTTGAAGGTGTTATTGCGTGAAGGTCAGGGGCTGTTTGAAGGGTCTTTGCGTGAAGGTCAGAGGCTGTGTGAGGGGGATTTTTGCGTGAAAGTCAGGGGCTGTGTGGGGGGGATTTTTGCGTGAAAGGGGCTGCTGTTGGGGAGTGAGCAATTTGTTGTTTTGTGCGTGTAGAGAGAGAAGGGTCTGAGTGTGTTTTGAATAGAGAGATGAGAGGCCAAGCTAAGGGGGAGTTTATGAGTGGTGTGAGGAGTCAGTTTGTCTCTTGCGTGAGGTGTGCTTCACGTGGAGAGGGGCATGTGGCCTTGGCGGTGAATGAGTTATGTTGCGTCTTGTGTACGTGGGGTGTAAGGTTTTGACGTGAGGTAGTGAGTGGTGTGTGCATGGAGTGCTGTGTGTGCATGAGGGAGTGAGTGGTGTGTGCGTGGAGTGCTGAGTGTGGTGTGCGTGTGTTTTAGTTAGAGGGCTGAGTATGGGTGGCAGAGAAGGGCGCTGTTAGGGTTTATGGAGAATGGCCGTGTGATTGCTAGGAGAGATTAAGGACGAGAGGCGTGAGTGCTAGGGTTGTGAAGGGTTGGTTTATGCTTCTTTTTATAGGCAAGGGTTGGGGTTATCCTATTGTGAATAAGGAAAAAAATATTGTGTAATTATGAGAGGATGTTTAATTTGTGTGTCATAAGGAAAGAATCTCTCCAAATTAGGAAGGTAAATTGATTTGATTTGATTTGATTTTATTCAGTTTAGGAATGTGATTTAATTTAATTAGGAAGGTGATTGATGAGATTTGATTTGAATCTTTTAATTTGGGAAGGTGATTTGACTTGATTTCAATATGTGTTTAATGTGTGAATTTGTTATTTTGGAATGCTTTGGGCGTGAATTAGAGGCTTTGGGGTGGGTTTGGTTCTTTTTGGTGGGCTTGGTGTGTGTTGCGGGTTTTTGGGCCAATGATGTGTGGCTTGCGGGGGTTTTGGGTCAAGGTGTGTTTTAAAACAGAGATCCAACGAGCGAACCCACAGCTAAACAAACGAATTTAGTCCAATAAGATATGGATTTCTGACTTTTCCCTTCCGACGTCTGTTTCCCGCGACTTCCAAAACTTAAAGAGGAGTGCCTCCGTACGAGACTCATCATTGGGACTTACATGCAAAAATGCAGTGCCTACAATGACACAACTTCGTGAATCGTTCATGAACCAGGAACATGTCGTGGTTCATAGAGTAGCAATGAAACTGTTCCATTCTAAACTTGACGAGGGACAGGCTGTGAGCACACACATGCTTCATTTGATCGAGCAATTGAGGCGCAATGATTTCCCTCTCAATGATACTCTAGGATGGAGTGTCATATTTGGTTCGCTCCCGGCGTCGTATCGCTAGTTTGTCATGTACTTCAACATGAAGAAATACTTATATAAAATTTTATTATGAATATAATAAACAGTTTCTATTATATAACATCTCTTTTTATATGGTAAAGATGTAATTGACCTAGAATGATTAATTATGATACTGTTGTAAAAGCGTTGCAACTGATATTGAGTTGTATGACGACGTTATCATTCTTAGACAGTTCCTTGTCAAGGTTTACACTACTTGGTCAGTAAAGTAAACCCGTTGAGACTGGTACATGTCGTATATTGGAATCTTGGATTCCAATGGTTTCTCAATGAACCATGAGTCTTGGAGACTCGTATAGACGTGTAGGTGTTTATAGTAGATAAACACTGAACGACTCACCAAAAATTCTTAATAGATGCTACACCAACGTTAATAAGAATCTTCTCGGGTTGCGTAGCATAGTGATTCTTTGACTTGAGATACCACCGTGGATATATGAGATATCCTCCATACTTTGATGGCAGTCACGTCACCGATCTATTTAGGTCAGACCTTCGTCTGTCCGTTGGGTGTGGACATTTCCTTTGGATATCCTGTGTGTGTCAAGAAAGAATCCGTCAGCTTTGTGTACAGAGCATAGGTATTCAATATGGAAATAGCAATCTGTTAAATCCATAGGCCTGTGGTACACTGTAGAAGTGAGTTCTAAATGTTATTAAAAGATTGCTAATATAAACGTCGACATGATTATATCTATAGAGGTTTGACGTTTATATCTCTATTTTTGGAAGACGGAGGGATTGTACGTATGCAATGACCTTCACCTATATGGTTCAGTGAGTTTATCCGTGTTCATCATAATTTACGAGTGGGTAGATTATGAACATGAAATTGTATTTCGTGACAGATATGCCTGAACCTAGAGAGTCTCAATAATAAAATATACTCGTAGAGCACTAGGGCAATTTTTATGAATAATATTGATTATTTATAAATTGTTTAACGGTTAAACGAAAGATACATGCAAAGGGACATAATGATCATTTTCTAATTAATGTGTATTTGTATTTAATGAATGATTTTATTAAATACACATTAATTAAATGTCAAATTGTGATATTTGACATATATCATTAATATATGTATTTGGATTATTTAAAGTAAATATATACATATACTTAAAATATTTATATTTAAATAATTATTTAATTATTTAATTGTTAAATAATTAAAGTAATTAAAAATATAAATATCTTATGTTATGATTAAGTTAGAAAATGGCTTAATATGATTGGATACACTTGTTAATATTCATTTAATGTTGTAGTGTACAACTTTAACAAGTTAACTAAAACTTATTATATTGAAACAAAATTAAATATCTAGATATTGTTATTTTCCTAATTTTCGGCAAAGTGAAGGGAAATATATATTATTTTTGTTTCATTTTTATTTCATTAGGTTAAGCCGCAAAACATATTACAAAAGAAAGGTTGAGAGAAAAGTTTAAGTGTTAAAGAGAAAAAGTGAAGAAAACTTCAATCTTGGTAAGTTTTTTCAACTTTTCCTTAACTAGAAAATTATTTCTATTATTCTAAGCTACAACTTGTGTTGCTTGGAAGTTTTTCTCTACTCTTTAGTCTGTAATTAAATGGTTGGAAGCTTGTATGAAAAATGTTAGCATATATGTAATTAAAGCAAGCTTATAAATGATTATTAAGCTTTCTTTTGGTCATTTGATAATCATGTTGCCATTCTAGAGTTATTAGGCCACTCATTGATGACCTAGAAATGTTCTTGAGTTATTTCAAAGGGGTAAGACCTGATTGGTGTGGTAGAGACTTGATTAAAGTTTTGGATTTGTTTAATTTGGTTAATTTGATTAATTTATAAAATTAGGGTTTATACCCTTTCCAAATTTGGGGCTTTTCATATTTGTGTTGTATAATGATGTATATTAAATTTGGTATTGATTGGATATCATCTAATGTGTAAATCATTTTGGGAGTGATTTGGATTCACTTAAATTTGTATTTCACAATTTAAGGACTAAAATGATGAAAATGTAAAGTATTGGGGGTCTCTCGGTAATTAAGGAAAAATATAATTTTTGGGTAAAAAAATTTCAGTTGTTAAGTATTGAGTAATTAAAAAAAATAAGTTTATTTTAATTGCTCAAGAAAAATTAATGAAATCAGAAAATTTGATTTTCCGAGTTCCGCTGCGTTTACCCAAATTTGCCCCTAAAAACCCTACAATTAAACGATGTATTCTATGATATTCACGATTTGTTTTGTATGCTTTGGATGTTAGCTATTAGATTAGCACATATGTGTATATGTAAATGTGAAAATTTGACAAGAGTTAAGAATAAAGGATAATAACAAGTTAATAAATTCGAATTTGTAACAATTTAATAATTCTGATAAACTGCTGATATGTTTGATTTGTTTGTTTGTCATATATGTTTGAGTTGTTTTTTATAATACTAGCATGGTTACTTACTAAGTTTTTAAAACTTGCACCAAATCAGTTTTCTAGTTTTGCAGGTTGGCTTCCAGATGGGTCAACCACTTTAGCTTTGGAAATCATGCTCGAGACGCGGATCACCTAAGCGGCAGTCACCCTCGCAAGTGTCATGGGAGAAGTTTAGAAGTTTAAGAAGTTTATAATATTTGGTTATTGCTTTATTTGTCGTGCTGAACACGCTGTTTGTATATATATTAAGTAAATGTTTTGATTTTTTATGATGTGGTGGGCACAGAGCCCTTGAGTGTTGATATATGATGTGGACGGAGCCCTTAGGATATGATTTTGATGAGATTTGTGTGGACCTGAGGTTCTGTTATTTGTTTGATGTCTTCTTAAATTCCCCTTGATGCTGGACTATGATCCATGTTGTCCAGTTTTAGGATACATCATGCCGAATTTTTGATAAATTCAGAGGCTTATGGAGATGAGTCAATCTTATCTCCTACCGGTAGCATCCTGCCTCTGACGTGGTGTTACCCTATGTGGTTGTAGTCCGATGGTAATCATATCCTCATTTACATGGCCATTCTTAATATATCCTCTGGTATCAATATAGTTGGCAAAAGTTTTTAGAAATGTTCCATTGGACAATTAAGCATCTCATTTTACTTGCACCAACTATGTAATTAGTATCGATTGGTATAAATAATTTTTTTTTCATGTTTAATGTCATTTTTCATGTTAAATGGCTAATTTTTCATGTTAATGCTATACAAGAGAATAATTTCATAATTTTCATATTTAATGCACTATGTTAATATTTAATACCATATTTTCATATCAATGATATAAAATTTCATATATGCGATAATAGTTTAATTTTCATGTTAATGCCATACAAGACAATAATTTTGTAATTTTCATATTTAATATCATATTTTCATGTTTAATGTTCAAATTTTCATATTTATGTCATACATGATAATAATTTTGTAATTTTCATGTTTAATACCCTATTTACATGTTTAATGCCTAAAATTCCAAGTTAATGTCCAAAAAATTCAGGTGAGTAATAATACACATGTGTGAATTGTCAAAAATAATTTTTCATGTGTGAAAATACTTTTCATGTTGAATACCTATTATCATGTTTAACACCCAAAATTTCAAGTTAATGTTAATAAATTTCAGGTTTCTCTATTTTACATGTTTATTGTTCGGTTTTCTTGTTTAATGCCTAAAATTTCATGTTAATGCTAAATAATTTCAAATTATCCGATTTTCGTGTTTATCTAAATTGTCATGTTAATACTATAAATTTTCAAGTGGACAGTAGTTTCAGGTCAAATCAATATCAAGTTTTCGCTCTAGTGTACAAGATAAATTCATGTTCATTGCCCATATTTCATATTCAATGTCTCATATTTTCATATTTGATGCTCAACATTTCAAGTTATCGGATTTTCATGTAATTTTTTTAATGTATTAAAAATTAAGATTTAATCTCAACCATTGGATTCTTATCCAAGTGCTATAGATATCTATTTCAGCACTCATGTCACTAGCACTATAGTCATGCCTCAATTACATAAGTTAATCTCATGTGTTGGGATTTTATGCCCGACAAGTAAATGTATGCATTTTGATTTGCTTTATAAAATTCATGAAAATTATGTGATTATTTATTTAGCTTTAAATTAAATATATATGTTTATGTAAAATATTACATACATATATGTATGGATAAAATTTAAAGAGTGATAATCAAAATTTGTCTGTGACTATGATTTGAAGTTGATAATCTTCAAATTCGAAAGTCATAAATATTGTTCATTCCATTATGAATAGTGCAGTTCTATTCAGAATGTAATATGTAGAGAAAAAAAATGAATGTATTTTATAATAAGATTATATTGGACAGGACCAGATGAAATTGAAAAGCTCTAATAATTTCCGTTAAATAAAAAATATCAATTTTATCATAACGATGATCACATATGTGATGATCTTAATTCATTGTATTTAGCATACTCCTATATCATTTTAACTTATTCATTAATTTACTCAGTATGATTTTATATTTATTACATTTTATAAACCCTGTACTTTGGGAATGAGTTGAATGAATAGTTAGGATTGCTAACCTGATACAATGAAATCCGCTCATAAGATTCTCTTGTTTGTTAGTTCTGAACCTGAACGATTAGCGCATAAATTTATAAAAGTTATGAATTAATTGTTCACTTTAGAACTAATGGAAGCAAGGATAAAGATGTAATTGGAGAGGTTAACGAATTTTATACCTAGCTCCTTTACGAATCTTTTATGGAGGATCATTGCATAGGTAATGACTATATCAATGAACAAATACTTTGAGTAATTAAATCTATAATTATGAGAGTGCAATTCTGGGTATTTAGTGAAGTTACTTCAGAATTAATAATTTCTTTTGATTAATAAAAGAGTTTATAATTAGTCAACAGAGTTGTAGGAGCTTAGAATTATAGGTCCATCGGTCCTATCATCGTCTTCTATCACTGTTCGAACGATAATAATTGCAAAGAAAAATAATTATGAATTATTTTACACTATATTTATTCCATATAACTCTTGTTTGGAAATTATGATAAAAGTTGTCATAATATATATTTATCAATAGATAATGTATCTATTTATTAATTTATGAAAATTAATATTTGTTGACGGTTGTTTTTTGTTCCAAGGGTAATTCAGGGAATCTACTCCTCGAACAAACCTCCCCCAAACAGTGAATTTATTTGGTTAGTTGGGAACCAAAGCAAACTTGACAAGCATATAGAAAATCACAGAGAAAACAAAGGATTAACGTGGTTCGACAGAGAGTGCCTCCAACCTACGTCCACAGAAACAAAGAAAAGAAGTTTTTATTATGCGCTCGGGTCAAACCGACCTGCATTCTCTCTCTCACTAAGCTTTTTAGTGCAAGGGAACAAAGAAAAGAAGTTTTTATTATGAGCTCGGATGAAACCGACCATCTTTCTCTCTCTCTCTCACTAAGCTTTTTGGTGCTCTTTTACAAGTTGTGAAATATCAAAATTACTAACCCTTAAATATTGGCCTTCTACCCCTTTATATAGGCTTCTCAACCTACTGTTATACGAACTTGTAACGTTATCTCACATCATCTTATCATTATCGCCCAAGCTCATTTTCCCTAACTGCTTTGCAAACATAAACACTAGTCGTCTGACACAACCACCCTCTACCATATGAAAAATCATCATTCTCACATTTTGTTGGATAATATGACCCATAGCGTCACTATTTGTACAGATCATAGTGTTGTTGTACAAATTAACTATGTGACAAGGAAATTGCACTCTCATCATTTGTGATTAGATCACCTTAGATATATAAATGAAGAGAGGTCCATATGATTAGTTCCTGGATTGAGATGATATGAGACAGTATCAGTCCACGAAGGATTAATCATTAAATATCCATAGTCGTAGTATTATCGAGACTGTACATCGATAATGCGGAATAGGCTAGTATTGCACTTGTGCGCGTTGTGAGGGCACAACAACATAGTTCTCATATATTTGGGTATTGGATACTCATGCAAGTGCGATAGGAGGTTGTGTTTCACCGATAGTACAGGAAACAGCTTCGCTCTGGATAGACCCCTCGGAATCCCATTGGTATTATGACTATGTGTCTATGGGAGTCCGACATCAGGGTAGGTGTGTTTGGTCTTAACCTGAGACTTGCACCGCTAATGCTTACGACAATCAATATACTTTAGTTGAGGTCATCTAGGACTCTAACCGGTTCTGTGTACGCCAATGCTGGGTATATTGAGAATCGTAGAGTATTGGGTGTGATGTCAAGACGGAAGTATCACTCCAGTCATAGTGGAGATGATGTCACGCAGGATACGGTATTAGTGCTCTTAAGTGCTGGCCGGCCATCGGGATATTATGACAAGGTCATGTATTTCCGATTATAGAGACTAGTTACCAGACATCCGACATGTGCTTCGGACGAGGCAGACACTTATCCAGCCCCAGCCCTAGCACGTGACTATCTGATACTGGGCCGATATACACAATACTTGGTATACTACGCTTGATATAGATCTTAAATATTCTTAGATGAATATGACCGGAGAATTGGGTAGGCTTGGTGCTTTGCTAGAAGCCAACCTTGTCTCGTAAATCGGTAGAACGTAGTACTTGGTACGTACGTGATTCGGATACTCCGACGACCGTATTTACTGCCGACTTATCCGGGGATCTCATGGGTCGCTTCCCGATAATACACCGATGACGCATAACTCGCACTCATTAATAATCTGGGATTATATATAGAAGAGAGAGAAAATTAATCTAGGATTAATTACGGAGATATTTTATCTAGGATAAAATATCGTCTAAAGAGAGAGAATGATTAATTTGGAATTAATCGATAAATTAATATATTCGATATATTAAACGAAATTAGATTTCGACGCGGAATTAAAATTAGATTTTAATTCGGGCGAATGAATTAATTTAGAATTAATTCGTTAGCGACGTGAATAGTGAATTCGCTAGGCGTAATCATTTAATTATGACGCAACGGAAAACTCGCTAATTGGGAATTAGCGAAACCGAGCCCGAGTGTGATTGCGAGCGCATTCGTATTTCGAATTCGAGTGCGGCAACACAAGTCACATCAAGCGTCAAATCATTCGTCACATCAAACGTCAAATCAAACGTCACTTTGAGTGATGTGATTGATTGATGTGATTGATTGATTGAAAGACATGTCACTTTAATAAAGTGAAAATGAATAGTGATGTGTTTTGGTGAAATAGTGTAAGTTGGTGGAAAGTATTTACCAATTGATTTTAATTAATTGTTTGGTAAATGTTTAATATATTTTTATGAAAAATATATAAGGCATTTTGGAAATGCTTTACTAACCTAATTACACAATTTCTCTCCTCCATTTCTCTCTCACATCTCACGCCCAAAAGGGCTCTTTTTCTTCTTCCATTTCAGCTCACTGCCGTGAGCTATAGGGGAGCAATGAGTGTTTTTTGTTGCAAAACACAAGTGCTAGCACACTTACGAGACTTGCGAAGGTGTTAGGGAGGTTCACCCATGAGGCGGGATCCGTTCGACGAAGCTTGGAGCTTGACGAAAGACCATTTTCACGCCCAAAACAGTGAGCAACATCACTGCAGTTCACGCCCAAAACAGTGAGGATTTTCAAGTTTTGTTGCTTGCCGCGTCTCTCAACCGATCGATGTGAGTATTCCGCTACCTCCGTTGATGTATTCACACATGTATTTCATGTCTTGTTTGATCTTGGGACCTAGATATAAACCTAACAATGGCATCAAGAGCTATAGGTTCAAGCATGAAAATGTAGGGCTTAAAATTGGGTACTTTGTATTTGAGCATGATTTTATAAAATTGGATGTTTAAGCATGCTTAATATATGTTATATTGAAGATTGATTTGATCAATTTCAACAAAATATGATTGGATCAATTTTGCCCAATTTATTCCCCTTGGCCGAATGTAATGTGATTTTTGAAATCTTGGATTTTTCATTTTAATTCATTGGATAAGTTATAATGATGTAGGATGATGTTGATTTGAGATTGAATTGGATTTAATTTTGAATTGGATAAAAATCCCCAAATACTTACCTTGGCCGAATTAATAATGCCCTTTAAAGTCTTGGATTTTTGATTTTTGAACATTAGATGTATTGGAAATCATTCGGGAAGTTAATTAGATGTCGATTATGGAATTAATTGGATTAAATTCAAATCGGACAAAAATTACTCCTTTGGCCGAGACTTAGAAGCATGTAAAATGGGTTTGATTTTTTCATTTATGTGTTGGACATGTGATAATGATAATGACCATGATTAATTGGACTAATTTCATGTTTTGGAAATATTGATTTGGGTGATTAATCATGTAATGCACTTTAGGTAATTAAATTGCGAAATTGGATTTGTGTAATTTAATGAATTAGGCCTTTAAATTGGATTTGGGCTTATTATGTTGTAATTGGGCCTATTGGGCTTGATTTTATCAAGTTGGATTTAGGCCAAATGGATTGGATCCAATTGGGCCCAAAACCTTAACCATAAAGCCCAAATGCAACTTATAAACCTTTAAAGTTTAATTGTGCCTAATGGGCCTAAATTGATTTCTCGGCTTATGGGGTTACTCCTTGATTGGGCTTTGGTTGCCGAAGCCCACGCCTTAAAGAGATTAATTAAAGCCCATTAGACTTGAATTGAATTGACGTTGGACGTTAATCGGGCTTTGAGACCCGACGCGATTAAATTTGGAATTTAAGTCGAAAAGGTTTATTAAATAAAGTGTAATATTTAATTTGGAATTGAATAGTGAATTAGTATTAAATACATATTAAATTAGATTTAATGTTGTAGTTTAATTCAATTCATGAATTCGTACTTTGAGTACTTATTCGCAAAAACGAGTTTGACTCGAGCAAAATCAAATCGTTGTTTGAACATTGGATGATCACATAATTATCAGATTAATTAATTTGATTAGATTGATTGATAGCATGCTTATGTGTGAATACGTGGTTGTGATGAATGAATAATGTATATCCGATGGATATTAGTCGGGTGGGGGCAATTTTGGAAATTGTTGTAATAAATTCGATTTATTAAATTTTACCTGCGTGTCCAGCCTTATCACCTCTATTCTCTTTGTATTCTCTTCTCACCTATTCCCCTCAATGTAAATGAGGTTTCTTTAGAAGTGTAGTGTAACGGGTAGAAGTAATACAAGTGCTAGCTTGAGTGAGAAAGGGAGAGATTTGATCTTGGATCAATATGTTAAGTATCCATCCGCATATCATTATTATTTTATTTCAATGCGCTTTATTATATATTTAGAATGCATGTTTAAGGGTGTATGATGATGAGACCTAAACAAAGATAATTAAATTGGTAGCCAATTTGCACGCGAAAAGCCCTCATCAAATATCATGCGTCTTTTCCTTCCATTGAGTGATTCTTACTCAAGGTCCTAGATTGGCATGGGTTGTTGGCCAAAGTCAAGCCCTTGTCCATCGAAGATGTGTTTGAATCACGAGGCTTTGTTCCATATTGGTGTCTTGTCCAAGTTGTGGTTTGTTGGCCAAAGTCAAGACCACTTCTTGTCCAACGACATTGATTACGAAGCTTCCATGGTCAATGGGTCCGCGCTTGACTGGGATCACTAGGTTTGTTGTGCCAAAGCCAAGGCCTAGTTGATTCAGAGGAAAAAGGTTAGGGTATATATTCGATATATAGGCATATATAAGATATATGTTTCGGACTTGGATGTCCACCTACTGGATCTAGGAATTGGATTGGATCCAATTGATCTTAGAGATCTACCTAGTTAATTATCATACAATTTGTTGGCCAAAGTCAAGATTGCGTGATATTTAACGGGATCCTAGCCCACTAGGAAACACGGTTTCCCGAGTACTCGACAGAGGGTTAGAGGCTCGACGAAAAATAGTGGGAGGCAAGAATTGAATTTGAAATATTCATTCAATTACTCGCCATACGCGCTCAAACAAATATCACTCGTCATATATTAAATGTTAGTTGGACTAATATTTAAATTGTTGTTTTAATAAACAGTTGGACTGTATTATAGTTGATTATATATAATTGGATTATATTAATCAATATATTTGAATTAATTAATTTCAGTTTACAGTTGATTTTATAATTGGATTATAGTAATCAATGTACTTGAGGTTAATTAATTTGGATTATATTTGATTATATAGTTGGACTATTATAATCATTATAATATATAGTACCACTAATAATTGATTAAATAGTTGGACTATTGAAATCAAGAAAGAATTGAAAAGTTGGATATTTAAAATATAATCTTGGATTAAATATTTTAAATGATTTAATTTTCAAATTGGGAATAAATAATAGGTTACCTTATTCGATAAAATAACTTATTATACCTTAAGCCCAAAATTAAGCAAAATAAGTAGAGCATAAAATTTTGGAAGATTTATGTGATGATGATTTTAGTGCTTAATTTAATATACTTGTCATAAATCTAATTTTAGATTTAAGAAGTATTAAAATTGCAATTTATAATTCTTGGAGAATTAATTGACTGTTCTAGAGGAGATAAAGTCAAAGTTTGCAATTGGGCATGTAGCACGAGGTGCACATTGTTTCGATATTCTAAAAACCCAAGGCTTGGCCTAAGGTTCCTGAAATATTGAAAAGGATAATTGACATATCCTAAAGTGACTACCATTTGGATATGGCAGACACGAAGGAATTAAAGAAAGGGCAAGGCTCTTACTTTAAAAATGATTGTCAAAGTTATGTTCACTACTAGTATTGAAATTAGATTTTAAATACTTAGTGTGGAACATAAAATATATGTATTGATGTTCAGAATCTGCTTTGAGCAGGATACTGACTTCAAACTGAGATTGCTCTGCGAATCGGAAACGGGACGAAGGTCGCTATTTCGACCGTAGATACCTAAGTTTAGGAACTACCCTTAGGGTGTGTACTTAAATTAGGAACTGTTATAATGTAACTAGTTTGACTAGAGACATTATCTCTATATCAGTGTTTAATCCATTGTGGATAAACCTTTATATTCTAGAACACTAAAGTGTTTCATTATATAAAGATGATATTAAGATAAACACATTAGATGTGAATAACAGAATTTATATTTTGAATATAATTAAAATCTCAAAACATATAAAATGACAAATAAATAGCTCAAATTGATTTGATCAAGTAGAGACTTATTTGTGGCATTGTTGTCTAGGACAGAATTAAACAAGATTCGTATATCCGCACTGTTGAAGAGTGGGTACTAGGACTGATTTGACTATTCAAATAAAGTCTACGAATCTAGTTTGTTAGGTAAAGTACCTAAAATACTATTTACTTGGTAATGGTGAAAATGCCATCGATCTGTTAGCCCTATTCATTGTGAAGAAAGTGGGCCCATATCTAGCTAGGCTAGATGTGAATATGAATATTTCGTGACCTTAACGGATGTGGCATCACGTTATGGTTATGTGTTTCTTTTGAAGAACACAGATCAGAAACTTTTAGAGTTTCGACACGAAGTAGATAAACAGATCAACTATAGTATTATGCCACCACGGTAAAACCGTAATGGAAAATACTTAACCAGTAAGTTTCATAAATATACATGAAAGAGTATAGTATTCTTTCAGATGAGGACTCCTCCCGAGACACGTCAGTTTGACGGTGTGTCCAAACTAAAAAAACCGAATTTTGTTGGACATGATAAGGTTTATCACGAGTCGCTCTGAGCTATCATTTCCTTCAGCATGATATGTATTTACAGTGCAAAACTTATTTAGAATAAGGTTCCATATAAATCTGTTTGACAGATTTCATATAGGATATGAACAGGAAAGAAACAGGGTTTCTCATTCCTAATAATTTGGGTATGCCGGGCATAACGTTTGGATGATACCAAACTAGAACCCAAATTGGATAAGTGCCAATTATAGGTTATCCTAGGGAAAACCATAAGTATAGTACTTATAAATCTCACAAGAGAACAATGTGATTGTTGCTCACCATGCGGTTTTCCTAAGAGGAACACCGATATGCAGTGGTCAGTGGGAGGATAGTGATACTCGATGAAAAATCGGAGTAATACTGTTCAAGGCACGAAGTCCGTAATGGAACATAAATAGTTCATCAAGGATGAAACTAAACCATTAATCTTCAAATACACAAGAACCACGTAGATCGGAGAGAGTCAGAAAACAACCTAGGGTATGGGTTTCTGATCTCACCTCATAAAGATGTCAATCTTATGGAGGTATATCAGCCGACTACGTACGAGGAAGTGATACAAGGTATCAACTCCCTTTTATGGCAAAGTGCCATTAGTCTGAAATGGATTCCATGTATAACAACTATTTTGGATACTAGTTGTTGTACCACAAGGCATTGTGCCTATTGGCACATTAAACGTCTTCAAGGAAGACATACATGGATGGCAACATACCAACGTACAAAGCTAGGCTTGTGACGAAAAGGTATCGTTATCAACATTGTGTTGATTACGGTTCAACCTTTTACCTGTTGCCATGGTAAATCCATTTGGATAATGCTTGCTGAGATACTGCATATTTCATTTATGAAATGTGTCAGTTACAGATCAAAATCGCTTTCCTGAAAAGGAAACCTTTTGGAGGATGCTTACAACATCCTGACGATTTTGTATAACCGACAAACAAGGTTTACGGGTTATTCGATCCATGTTTGGATTGGAGCAAGCATAAGGTTCTTGGAACTGTCGTTTTGAAATAATCATAATGGTTTATGATTTGACTCAAAACGAAATGATTCTTGTGTATATAAGGAGGTTAGTGGGAGAGCACTGATAATGAAATTCCCATAAAGCAATTGGTGAAAGCTTGGCTTTCATAGAAATTCTCCGTAGAATTCTGGGGAGTAACAACCTTTATTCAAGGAATAAAGATCTACTGGGATAGATTTGGAGTTGTTAACACTCTCTGGGAAATTATACATTTAAAATGTACTTGATATTGTGTCTCATATGCTTTGAGCATATGGAGTCACAATCAGGACAATCCAAGTGATAGTCACTGGATTGAAGTCAAGGACATCTATTAGTATCTTAGAGAACTAAAGATGCTATCTAAAACTATGGAGAATGAGAACTTGAAGTGACTGGGATCACTGCTGCAAGTTTCCAAACAGTTAAATACTGCGGTACTATAAAGTTTGAATAACGGGACACTGAGCTGGAAATCTTCCGAGCAAGATGCTGTTGCCGAATAAACAACAAATGCGGATTATTGCTACAGCTGAGGCAGCAATAGAAGCCATTTGGGTCGAAAATAAATCTAATTAGATTAGATATAGTCCTATTAGCAGCTGAGCTAGGCGTCAGCACAGGCTAAGGAATTAAAGGTCTCATCGACGATCCATATATATACTTCTATATTCATCTGATTCGTTCGGATCATACATCGTGGCGATGTGGTGATCGTATAAATCGCGTCAGACGATAATCATGAAAATCCGCTGACGAAAACCTTTTCTCAGCAATTTGAGCGAACCGTACATAGTTCGGGTGTACGACACTTGAGTGACTGGCTATGTACCAAGTGGGAGATTGTTGGATAATATGACCCATAGCGTCACTATTTGTACAGATCATAGTGTTGTTGTACAAATTAACTATGTGACAAGGAAATTGCACTCTCATCATTTGTGATTAGATCACCTTAGATATATAAATGAAGAGAGGTCCATATGATTAGTTCCTGGATTGAGATGATATGAGACAGTATCAGTCCACGAAGGATTAATCATTAAATATCCCTAGTCGTAGTATTATCGAGACTGGACATCGATAATGCGGAATAGGCTAGTATTGCAATTGTGCGCGTTGTGAGGGCACAACAACATAGTTCTCATATATTTGGGTATTGGATACTCATGCAAGTGCGATAGGAGGTTGTGTTTCGCCGATGGTACGGGAAACAGCTTCGCTCTAGATAGACCCCTCGGAATCCCATTGGTATTATGACTATGTGTCTATGGGAGTCCGACATCAGGGTAGGTGTGTTTGGTCTTAACCTGAGACTTGCACCGCTAATGCTTACGACAATCAATATACTTTAGTTGAGGTCATCTAGGACTCTAACCAGTTCTGTGTACGCCAATGCTGGGTATATTGAGAATCGTAGAGTATTGGGTGTGATGTCAAGACGAAAGTATCACTCCAGTCATAGTGGAGATGATGTCACGCAGGATAAGGTATTAGTGCTCTTAAATGCTGGCCGGCCATCGGGCTATTATGACAAGGTCATGTATATCCGATTATAGAGACTAGTTACCAGACATCCGACATGTGCTTCGGACGGGGCAGACACTTATCCAGCCCCAGCCCTAGCACGTGACTATCCGATACTGGGCCGATATACACAATACTTGGTATACTACGCTTGATATAGATCTTAAATATTCTTAGATGAATATGACCGGAGAATTGGGTAGGCTTGGTGCTTTGCTAGAAGCCAACCTTGTCTCGTAAATCGGTAGAACGTAGTACTTGGTACATACGTGATTCGGATACTCCGACGACCGTATTTACTGCCGACTTATCCGGGGATCTCATGGGTCGCTTCCCGATAATGCACCGATGACGCATAACTCGCACTCATTAATAATCTGGGATTATATATAGAAGAGAGAGAATAAATACTGCCGACTTTTTCTTCTTCCATTTCAGCTCACTGCCGTGAGCTATAGGGGAGCAATGAGTGTGTTTTGTTGCAAAACACAAGTGCTAGCACACTTATGAGACTTGCGAAGGTGTTAGGGAGGTTCACCCATGAGGCGGGATCCGTTCGACGAAGCTTGGAGCTTGACAAATGACCATTTTCACGCCCAAAACAGTGAGCAACATCACTGCAGTTCATGCCCAAAACAGTGAGGATTTTCAAGTTTTGTTGCTTGCCGCGTCTCTCAACCGATCGATGTGAGTATTCCGCTACCTCCGTTGATGTATTCACACATGTATTTCATATCTTGTTTGATCTTGGGACCTAGATATAAACCTAACACCTTTACCCTCTACTATAAGTTCTGCCTATGTGACAACCTGCATTTCAACTACTCCCACACTGTTAAATGTGTCAGGAGATAATCCTCTGTTGTGCTCTTAGCTTATGAGCTTTCTGGAGGCTCAAACTCTTATGTAGGGCTTACGTCATTCATATACAAGTACATGATATTGCAACCCCACCCTCGGTCATTGGGTTGGCATGCCGGGGTGAATGGTGTGTTAGTGTCCTACATATACCCAAGGTCTCTAAACAATGATTTGTGTGTGAATTAATCAAGAAAGTTTGCGGAATAACTTACATTGATCGGATGAGAATTTTCAAAAATTTCCTTGGTTTCCAACTCTCGGGTGAGTTTCCCTAACACCTCATTCAACTCCTTTAAGTGCTAGATTACTTGAAATTTTGCAACAAAATTCCAAAAGGGAAGAGAAAGAAGTCACGACAATATGGTGGAGAGGAATAGAGAATATTAATTTTACAAAAGTTGACTTGGTTTTCCAAAAATAAATTAATTTGTTATATTTTCCAAAAATAAAACTTAGTGTGTTGGAAAGAAAAATGCATTAAATGCATCCAACTAGTTCCATCATCTAATGACTAGTTGATGTAAGTCAAGTGGGTCCCACCACTTTAAATTCCAAATTTAGTTGGCTTACACAACACACTTTGGGCCAAGGTTCGTTCAATCCGATTAAACGAATTTTCCATCGCGACCTAATTAAATCCAATTTAATTAAATAATAATGCCTAGCAAAATTATTACGAAAGTCACTTACGAATTAATTCTAAATTAATTCGTTCGCTTGAATTAAAATCCAATTTTAATTCCGTATTGAAATCCAATTTCAATTAATATATCTGATGTATTATTTTAGCCCAAATAAATAAATTAAATAGAAAAATCCAATTTAACTGTTTAATTTATTTTACCAAGTAATTCCAAAATAATCACGTTCTCTCTTCTAGACGAATTTAATCCCAGATAAATTCTTACAGCAATTAATCCCAGATTAATTTTCTCTCTCATAATTAATCCCAGATTAATTCTGTTCGAGTCAAATGTCATTGGTGAATCTTTGGAAAGTGACCCAAGATATCCCATGATATGTTGGCAGTAAATACAGTCATCGGACTATCCGAACACGTTTGTACCCCGTACCACGTTCTTACCAATTTACAAGACATGGTTGGCTTCTAGCAAAACACCGTGCTTACCCAATTCTCCAGAAATATTCAACGAAGAATATATAATATGTATCAGGTATAATATACAATGTATTGCGTAATACGATCCAGTATCAGATGTCACATGCTAGGCTTAGGGCTGGAATTGTGTCTGCCCCGTACGAAACATATATCGGATCATCAGCAACTAGTCTCTGTGATTAGATAATCATGACCTATTCATACTATCCCGATAGCTACAACATTTAAGAGTACTAGTTATGTATCCAGCGTGATCATCATCTCCATATGACTGAAGTGATACTTCTATCTTGACATCACACCTAATACACTACGATTCTCAGTAAACCCAGAAGAGGCGTACACAGAACCTGTTAAAGTTTCGGACGACCAAAACTAAAATATACTGATTGTCGAAAGTATTAGCGATGCAAGTCTTAGGTTAAGACCACATACACCTACCCTGATTCGGATTCCCATAGACACATAGTCATAATACTAATGGGACTCTGAAGGGTCTATCCAGAGTGAAGCTGTTCTCGGTCCAACGGCTAACAGAATCTCCTATCACACTTGCATAAGTATCCAATACTTAAATATATGAGAACTATGCCGTTAAGCTTCCATAACGCGCGCAAGTGTAATACTAGCCTATTCCGTATTATCGATGTCCAGTCTCGATAATACTACAACTAGGGATATTTAATGATTAAACCTTTCGTGGATTAATACTATCTCATATCTTATTAATCCGGTACTAATCATATGGACTTTTATCATTAATAATCCAAGTAATCCAATTACATAATGATAAAATAGCAATTTCCTTTGTCACATATTTAATTTGTACAAAAACACCATGTCTTTTACAAATAGTGGTGCTATGGGTCATAATTGTCCAACAATCTCCCACTTGGCCTATAGCCAATCACTTAAGTGTCCAACAGCTGAACTATGTACATGTCGCTCAAACTTTTGCTGAGATATAGCTTTCGTCAGCGGATCTGCAAAGCTATCATCTGAAACGATCTTTTCGATCTTCACATCGCTATGATGTGTGATCTCACGAATCAGATGAAACCGTCAAAGTACATACTTGGATCATTGATGAGACTGTGGTTCCTTAGCCTTTGCTAAAGCCCAGCTCAGCTGTTAACAGAACTACTCCAAATCTAATTAGGAATTTATAGATCCAAAATGCTTCTTTTTCTACCTCAGCCGCAACAATGTATTCCATTTTTATAGTTGAATCGGCAACAGTATCTTGTTTGGAAGATTTCCAACACACTGTTCCATAGTTCAAATAATATATGTACCCTGATTGCGACTTACAGTCGTCTTTATCGGTTTGGAAACTTGCATCGGTGAACCCAGTCACCTCAAGTTCTCAAACTCCATAGACTAAGAAGGCATCTTTAGTTCATCTAAGATACTTAAGGATGTTCTTAACATCAATCCAGTGACCATCACATGGATTGGCCTAATAGTGACTGCAGATGCTCAAAGCATATGAGACACCAGGTCGCGTATATGTTTGTCAATGTACGATTTCTCGGAGAGTGCTAACAAATTTTAGATCTATCACAGTAGATCCTTATTCCTAGAATAAAGGTTGCCTCTCCTAAGTTTTATGGAGAAATTTTATGAAAGCCAAGCTTTCATCGATTATAGCATGGGAATGTCATTGCATACAAGCAATATATCATCAACATATAGGACAACGAATGTCAGTGCGCTCCCACTAACCTTCTTATATACACAAGAATCATCTTCGTTTTGAATGAAACCATATTCTTTTATGATCTCATCAAAACGTTGGTTACAAGAACGCGATGCTTGCTTCAATCCATAAATGGATCGATTTAACTTGCAAACCTTGTTTGCATGTTTTGGCACGATAA
Source organism: Zanthoxylum bungeanum (assembly GCA_019454045.1). NCBI lineage: Eukaryota > Viridiplantae > Streptophyta > Magnoliopsida > Sapindales > Rutaceae > Zanthoxylum > Zanthoxylum bungeanum. The sequence continues at coordinate 44,852 of SKCR01049865.1, read as the reverse complement.
AAATGTCAGGCTGTTGCATATAAACATCCTCCAAAAGGTTTCCGTTAAGGAAAGCGATTTTGACGTCCATCTGCCATATTTCATAATCGAAATATGCAGCAATAGCAAGCATTATCCGAATGGATTTAATCATGGCAACATATGAAAAAGTTTCATCGTAATCGACACCATGTCGTTGACGATACCCTTTCGCTACAAGCCTAGCTCTGTATGTTTATATGTTGCCATCCATGTCTGTCTTATTCTTGAAGACCCATTTACAATCAATAGGCTTAACGCCTTTTGGTGCATCAACCAGTGTCCAAACTTGGTTGGTATACATGGAATCCATTTCGTACTTCATGGCATCTTGCCATAAAGTGGAGTCGATACCTTTATCGCTTCCTCATATGTAGCCGGTTCATCTTCCTCAATAAGATTGATATCTACATGAGGTGAGATCAGAAACCCATACCTCTCAGGTTGTTTTCTGACTCTCTCCGACCTACGTGGTTGTGTATTAGAAGATTATGGAACAGTCTCATCCCTGATGGACTATTGGTGTTCCATGAGGGGGTCAGTGCCAGGAACAGTATCACTCCGAATTTCATCGAGTTCTACTTTCCTCTCACTTATCACTGCATCTATGAATTCTTTTTCGAAGAAAACTGCATGAAGAACAACAAATACCTTGTTCTTTTGTGGGTTGTAGAAGTAATATCCTTTGGTTTCCTTAGGATAACCTACAAATAGGAACTTATCCGATTTGGGTTTCAGTTTGGTACCAATCAAACGTTTAACATATGCCCAACATCCCCAAATCTTCAGGAATGAGAAACCCAGTTTCTTTCATGTCCATATTTCATATGGAGTCTATCCAATAGACTTTGACGGAACCTTATTTAAAATAAGTATTGCACTGTTCAATACGTATCCCCAGAAAGAAATTGGTAGCTCAGTACGACTCATCATTGACCTTACCGTGTCCAACAAAGTTCGGTTTTTCCGTTCGGACACACCGTCCAATTGAGGTGTTCCGGGAGGAGTCCACTGTAAAAGAATACCATATTCTTTCAAGTAATCGAGAAACTCATTGCTCAAGTATTCATCACCACGGTCAGACCGTAATGTTTTAATACTTTTGCCGGTCTATTTTTCTATTTTGTGTCGAAACTCTTTGAATTTCTCAAAAGTTTCCGACTTGTGTCTCATAAGATACACATAACCATAACGCGATGCGTCATCCGTAAAGGTTACGAAGTATTCATATCCACCTCTAGCCTGGCTAGACATGGGCCCTTATACGTCACTATGAACGAGGGCTAACATCCCGGTGGCACGTACACCCTTACCACTAAAAGGTGTTTTAGGCATTTTTCCTAATAAACAGGATTCGCAGTCGTCATATGAATTAGGATCAAATCCGTCTAAGTATCCACTTTTCGAAAGTGATGATATAAAAGTCTTGTTAATGTGTCCCAAACGACAATGCCACAGATAAGTTTCATCTGTGTTACTCAATTTGAGCCTTTTATTTGTCATGTTATATGTTTGAGATTCCTTTATATTCAAAATATAAAGACCATTATTAACATCTGTGTACATATTAAAATGTCATCTTTATATACAAAACACCCAGTGTTCCGGAATATAAAGGTATACCTGCATCAGGTTAAACAAGATATAGAGATGATGTTCCTAGTCAAACTAGGTACAAAATAAATGTCACCTAATGTAATTACATACCACAAGGGCAGATACAAAACATAGGTCCCAATGGCCAAAACAGCGACTCTCGTCCCATTTCCGACTCGTAGGTCGATCTCACCTGAAGCCAGTATCCTGCTAATCTACAGATTCTGCACATAAGTACATATATGACTACCACATCCAGAATCAAAAATCTAATTTTTAAAACCAGTAGTGGACATGTTTATTTCAATAACAAACATACATGAAGTCGGAGCCTTGCCCGCCTTCACTTCCTTCATGTGTGCCTTATACTCACGAAAGTCACGCTTCCAGTGACCACGTTTTCCACAATCTAGGCAGACATCTTGGGATATGTCCTTAGTCTTCCCAGAAGACTTTGATGATTTTGCCTTGCCATTTTTCTTCTTTTTCTTCACACCCCCAGAAGCCTTCGGCCAAGCCTTAGCCTTAGCCTTCTGGGATGTCGAAGTAAGATGTGCCTCGCTCTTATTGCCCTTCAGAAGCTCTTGTTCTTCCTCTTTTAGCATCATCATTAAATCTCCAAGAGTCTTTTCTTGGTTCATCATGTTGTATTTCATGAGGAACCCGCCCAAGCAGTCGGGCAGAGACTGTAAGATCAAATCTATAGAAGTCTCGGCCTCGAAGGTTATGCCCAGCTGACCTAGCTGTTCGATGTTAGCAATCATCTGTGACACATAGTGCTCGACAGACATACCCTCTGACATACGCGAACAAAAGAGCTTCTTTTGCAATTCATACTTCTGAGATATAAGGTTAGATCTGTGAAGATCCTTCAATTTCAACATCATGTTATAATGATCCAATCCTTTGTTCTGACGAAAAAATTGAGGAGTCATTGCAGCAAGCATGATGGATTGAGCAGTAGAGTTATCATCACAATGAGTCTTCCAAAGCTCATGCTCTACTGGCTGCTTAAATCCGGGCTCAGGCCCTAGAGGTTTCTCTATGATATATAGTAACTTCTCTGCCCCCAGGACTATCATGAGGTTCATCTCCCAATTTGGAAAATTGGACCCGTTAAAGACATTATCGCCCATGATGATGTCCCTAACGCTAATCTTTCCAGCCATCTTGATTGCTATAGTCCAACTATCCAATCAACAATTTCGGGTACACTCAAAATGTAATGGTTACTATAGTCCAACTATATAATCAACTACAAGTGGAGTAGTGTCTTGTACAGTCTAAATGTTCAAAGAAAGCAATAAAACAATATTAGTCAAACCAATATATATATAACGTGATATAATAATAAAAGAGCGCGTATTAGCAAGTATTAAACGAAATTGCAAATTTAATACTGGCCTGCCACTATTTTTCGGCGAGCCTCTAACCCTCTGTAGAGTTCTCAGGAAACCCAGTTTCCTAGTGGGCTAGGATCCCGTTAAATAACACACAACCTTGACTTTGGCCAACAAGCTGTATGAAACTTAACTAGGTAGATCTCTAAGATCAATTGGATCCCATCCAATTCCTAGATCTGGTAGGTGGATGTGGGAAAACACAGGGAACTGGGCGACGCACGCTGTTCCAGGCTCGGGGGCCTAGTCGGGAGTACGGAGTAGCCACGAGGGACTAAACCGGAGAGTAATGGAGTCGCCACCCGGTGTGAACCGGGACAAAGATTTAAGGCCGCACTCACCCCTCGCAAGGGAAGACCTCAAATCATTGGGTTCGGAATGGTCCCTTACTTATGCAACTTGTAATGTAAAGATTTATGCAATAATCCAACCAAGCCTATGACATATATTTCCAAGTGCAACACAATCCTAAATTCACATGCTTGAAAGTATAGTTTACATCTAACATACATGAAACCAAATCTTATTGCCAAATTCACATGCTCAAAAGTAGGCCTTTGCAACAACAAGCACATAACGTCATAAGAATTCAATCATTCATGTAAATATAAACACAAACAGTCATGGTAACATTTGCGTGTAATGTAAAGGAAATCAAAATGACGACAAATAATATTGTAGGCGCATAATAGAAATAGACAACTAGAGAGGTAATACAAATGCATATCGTACAAAGGGGAAACCATATGCTAAGATGGACATGTCGTAACGTGATGCAAGAGGATCTGTTTACCGTGTGTGTTCGTGTAGCATTTATAGACGCGTTCGAACGGTAAACAGAAGGTTCTCGTTCGAGTAGCGTTTGTAAACGCGTTCGAACGGAAATGAAACAGAATGCTCACGTTCGTATGGCGTTTGTGAACGCGTTCGAACGGAAATGAAACAGAATACTCACGTTCGTGTGGCGTTTGTGAACGCGTTCGAACAGAAATGAAACAGAATGCTCACGTTCGTATGGCGTTCGTGAACGCGTTCGAACGGAGATGAGACCTGATGCATGATAAGGCAAAATGCATGCGCGTTCGAGTTGCGTTCGTAAACGTGTTCGAACGGGAACAGACCTGATGCATGAAATGGGACGCAATACATAAACAACAAAATAAAGGGGCGCGGCGAAGTACTGCCGTAAAGGTGGCCTTTTGGGGCTCTTGATCTCTCAAAGAGAGGACCTTTAGATCATATTCTAAGCCCATGCGCGTCACATCAAATCATGCATACAAACATAAAGACAATCATATCAAACTAAGTATGTCCGATTGAACACATCTTACATCCAACCGAACACATGTCAACCGGCGCGGCTAAGCATCGTGGTAAAGGGCTTTAACCCCTCCCCATAGGGGATCTTTCATTCCACTTACTAAGCCCATGCGCTCGATTGAATCATGCATACAAAAAGTTAAAAGCAATAATATTAAACATAATGTGTCCGATTGAATGTATCTCGCATTCAACCGAACGCACATCAATCGGTGCGGCAAAGCATCGTGGTGAAGGATTTTAACCCTTCCGATTAGGGGACCTTTCATCGCACTTACTGAGCCCATGCACTCGATTATATCATACACAAATAAGCGACATACAGAATTTAAGTAACAAGAAATAGATAAACCAAAGCAACACAAAACAAGAGAAGGTGCCGTTTACTCAAGTGGTACGTGGAGTTATATCCCAAGTACAGACCGCACTACCGTCCATTCGGATTCGGCTACAGAATTTACGTCTGGGTTTCCATCCTATATACCACAAGAGACGACACTCTTCCATTTCATTCAAGCCACAACATGCATCCATAAACGACTCTCATGCGAATAGAATTCAATAATAAAAGAAACGAATATAAACTAATGAAAAAGTGCCCTCAGGTCTAACCTTTTAAATCACCTCTCGGATATACGGTACACGATCGTCGGAAGGGCGGATGCTCCGCAACTCTTCTGGTTCACTGGTTCACTGTTCTCGTTCGTTGTCTTACTGTTTTGGGTTGTCGTTCTCATTCTTTTGCTGCTGCTTTTGACTCCGATTCGCTGCCGTTGCTACTGTTTTGCTGCTGTATTTTAGTTACTGTTTTTGGGATGTTTTGGTTACTATTTTTTTGGTAATTTAGGGGACTGTTTTGGTGTGTGTTTAGGGCTGCTGTTTGGGACTGATTTCAGGGGCAGTTTTGGGGCTGCTGTGTGTTGTTCTCGTTAATTTGGTGAGAGAAGGGTTGTTGTGTGTGTTGTGTGTTTGTTCCGTGGTATGGCTGCTGTATTGTGCGTTATTGGGCTGCTGTAATTCGGTAATGAAGGAGTGGAGAGCTAGGGGAGGCTTTTCTTGTATGAATGAGCTAGGAGCCTATAGGCATGAATTCCAATTGTGTGAAGCCAGTCCATGTCTTGGTTAGGGGTGGTTTATATAGAGAAGGGCTAGGGCTACACCTTGTCTCACAAGGAAGAGATTTGGCATTAAAGGGAGGATTTGATTTGGTGTTGGATAAGGAAAGCAAGGGATTTGATGGGGGACAAATTTGGTTTAGATTAGGAAGGTCAACTATTTTAAATTGGTAGATGTCTTATTAGATTAGGAAGTAAAATATTTGATTGGTTTTAATTGGTTATGATTGATTTTAATTAGGCATATCTTCTTTTTAATTTTAGTATATGATATATTCAATTTATTTAAATTAGGCATGATTTTAGTCTAAGTTTGGTAAATGTTTTATTTAATTATTTAATTAATTATATTAATATCTTATTTAGTTAATGTCTTAATTAATATTTATTTATTTAATTTGGGATGTGTTTTATGGGCTTTGGGGGGCTAATTGGGCTGGGGTGCGAGGCTAGCAGCAAAACCAGAATTACCGACATTGTTCGAACGCTTCCTTGATGAGTGGTATTTATACCACTATTTCTCACTCATTTGACCTAATGTTTTGTATTGTTTCTCGAGATTTATGAACGTTTTGATGTGTTTTGTTGTTATTTTGCAGATAAATAAAGTTTGGACAGCACTGGAGGCAATTTGGGGCAAATCCGGACAAAAATGCGTCAACTGGAATTATTTTGTCTTCTGCGCGTCGCGCCGCGAATAGCCTTGGCGTCGCGACGCCCAGCCTGCGCCGAAGTTGCTAAAATGCGCCGTGGTCAACGGGTCAACAATTTGAAAAGTTTGACTTTGCTAACGTGCGCCGTGCCACGTGTCACCATCACAGAAGACTTGCTAACGTGCGCTGCCACGTGTCATCATCCTACGGTGCCGACAATCATCATCTTCGCTATCGTGCGCCTTGCCACGTGTCGACATCTCAACGATTTGCTAAAATGCGCCGCTGCCACGTGTCAAAATCAGACGCTGCCGACAATCTTCTTCAACATGACGTAAGCGATGACGTCATGAACAGTGCCACGTCATCGGATCTCTTAGCCGCCTCGCCACGTGTCAAGCTGATTAAGCCACGTCTCACTGTAGCGCGCGGCGCGACGCGCAGCGAGCGTCGCGACGCGCGACCCCCATCCGCGCCTATAAATAGAGCGCGATGGTTCAGTTTTTGTTGTACCATTTCCTCTCCCAAATCCTATGTAATTAGGGAGTTTCTCTCTCTCTAAGTTTTTTTTATCTAGTTTTTGTAATTTTTAACTAAGTTCTGTAATAATAATAATTTACTTTCTTTATTTTACAGTTTTTACTACTCATTATGAGGAGGTAACTTCCCTCTGTTAAGGTAAAAGGTAATTCTTTTACTATTACTTCTTAGATTATTCTCCCATAATTATAATATATTCAAGTTTTAAATTGACTTAATCAGGATACCGCCAGATTGGTCGGTGGTAATAAAATTCATATTCCGCCTTTATGGCTGGTTTATTTTCTGTTCCGCCTTTATGGCTGGTAATTTAAGTTCCGCCTTTATGGCTGGTTTATTTTCATTCCGCCTATATGGCTGGTTATTTTGATGTTCCGCCTTTATGGCTGGTTGTTTTTAAAAATTAAATCAAAATACCGCCTATATGGCTGGATGAAAATGTTTTGCAAAGCTTATATTATATTATGGGAGAAATCTAATTAGTATATAGTAGAAGTAATTCCTTTTTACCTTAGCAATTTTATTTTAATTTACTTTCAGCAGTTATTTTACTACATTTACTTTATGCAATTTTATTTTAAGTCTTTTAAGTTTTTAGCCCTAGTTATGTGTCATAGCTAAATTAGTTATCTAGGGTTGTGATGAATTTCAATTAAACTGGTTTATAAGGGTTAGATTATAGTTTGGGTAAATTAAAGATTTATTTATTGAGTCTTAATCTTAAAGCTCTTTAATTAACTGGCCATTAATTAAATTGATTAGGTAAACTTAAAATGAACTAGACATAGGGATTTTAAGTTTAAGACCTTAGACTCAATAGCCCACGATCTTCCTTGAGGATAGATAACCCTTTAATAGATTTCCTTACAGGATAGGAATATACCTGTAGGGCGGGGGTAGCCATAATTGGAACTTAGACTTAATGAATCCAGGTAATGTGGTTGACATAGGAATATGGTTCAATTGGGTTATACTGGGTATTTGTAATTGACCATCGGAAGAGGCTTTTACATAAGTTAGTGTTCCAGGTTAATAAATTGATATTTTACCCAACTATAAGATAACTACTTCATCTTTTAAATAATATTGAAATAAATCACAACCCTGGATAGTTTTTAATATTGAATTTCCTTAAAATCTACTTTTAAGCAATTTTAGTTATTTGTCTTTAAATTTAGAATCGTCGCCATTCCAAATCAATCAAACAACTTGTTAGATACTGGTAATCATTTGGCCCAATAAATTGATAACAAAAAGGTTTTAAGTCCTCGTGGGATCGATACTTTTTATACTACTTGAACGATACGTACGCTTGCGTTATACGTGTGTGTTTACGCCGGTCAAGTTTTTGGCGCCGTTGCCGGGGACTTAGTTATCTTTTATTATTGTTTAAGGGTTAGATACTTTTACTTGTATCTAATTTTCTTTTTACTTATTGTTTTGTTTTCTTGTATTTCAGATTCTCAAGAAACTTCATGAGACGAACCAGAAGCTTTGAATTCCGACCGCTTGACCCAGAAATTGAAAGAACTATCAGACAGTTGAGAAGGGAAAGGCGAGAAAACCAAGAAGCTTTAGTCAACATGGAACCTGAACCTTTGGAGGTTGCACCACCAATTCCCATTCGAGACAGAACCATTCCGGTGGTAGATGGCCTCATTTCATGTATTGTACTTCCTCCTTTACCAGCAAATGCAGGTGACATCAAAACTTGCATTCAGATGATTCAGCAAACAGTTCAGTTTGGGGGAAATGCAACTGAAGATCCTAATGCCCACATCAGCAACTTCCTGGAAGTCTGCGGCACGTTCAATTACAACCGAGGAGCTGAAGAAGCTATGAGGTTGAGAGTTTTCCCATATTCCCTGAAAGACAGAGCAAAAGCATGGCTACATTCACTACCAGCAGGATCAATCACAACCTGGAACACTCTTGCTACAAAATTCCTTGCAAAATACTTTCCACCAGCCAGAACTGCAAAGTTGAGAAATGACATCACATCCTTTGTGCAGCAAGATTCAGAATCTCTGTACGAAGCTTGGGAGAGATACAAAGATTTGCTCCGGAAATGTCCTCACCATGAGATTCCAAAATGGCTTCAAGTCCAAACTTTCTACAATGGACTTTCTGGACTGATGAGAACCACAATCGATGCTGCTGCTGGAGGAGCTTTAATGGCAAAAGGAGAAGATCAAGCTTGGGACCTAATTGAAGAAATGGCCAACAACAACTCCTTGTGGCCAACAGAAAGAAGTCTGATTCAAAGAATTGCAGGAATATATGAAGTTGGAGCTAATACAGCAGTCAACACCAAGCTGGACCAGATATGCAAATTTATGGAGACTCTCAACACTCAAAGCACCACTGGATTCACAAGTTCACCATATGGAGGAGTACCAGAACCACAACAACATGCAGAGACGGTGAATTATGTCAACAATTTCAACAGACAGGGGAACAATCCATATTCCAACACCTACAACCCAGGGTGGAGAAATCATCCTAATTTTTCATGGAGCAACAATTCAGGGCAACAGCAGAACTATCCACCACCTGGATTCCAGCAACAGAACAAAGGCCAGACGCAAGCAAATGAACCAGGAATGGCAGACATGCTAGCTCAATTAAAGAGATATGAAGCCATGATTCAGAGCCAATCAGCTTCCATCAAAGCACTGGAGAATCAAATCGGACAACTGGCCAATGCTCAGAGTTACAGACCGCCAGGAACTCTTCCTAGCAACACTGAGCCAAATCCAAGGAATATGGGGAAGGAGCAATGTCATGCCATTATGTTAAAGAGTGGTACTGAAATCAACAAAGATGTTGGAGTCAAAACAGCTGCTGAGGAAGTTCCAAAAGATGCAGTTCCACAGATGGAAGAAAAAGAAGCAAAAGAAAAAGAAGCAAAGGAAAAAGAAAAAGAAAAGATCACTCCACCACCACCTTTTCCTCAACGTCTTCAGAAAAACAAACTGGACAAACAGTTTGCTCGTTTCTTGGAGATTTTCAAAAAGCTGCACATTAACATACCATTTGCAGAAGCCTTGGAACAAATGCCCAGTTATGTCAAATTCATGAAAGACATTCTTTCACGAAAACGGAGATTGGGAGACTATGAAACAGTAGCTTTGACAGAAGAATGCAGCGCCATCATTCAGAGGAAACTTCCCCCGAAGTTGAAAGATCCTGGCAGTTTCACCATTCCATGCATCATAGGAGAACATAATTTCGGTAAGGCTTTATGTGATTTAGGTGCAAGTGTTAACTTAATGCCTTTTTCTATTTACAGGAAACTGCAAATCGGAGAAACAATGCCTACCTCAGTCTCACTGCAACTTGCTGATCGAACGCTCGTATTTCCAAGAGGTGTAGTTGAAAATGTGCTGGTAAAAGTTGATAAATTCATTTTTCCAGCAGATTTTATTGTCCTTGACATGGAGGAAGACGCAGATGTGCCAATCATCCTTGGGAGACCATTCTTGGCTACTGGTCGGACCATTATTGATGTACAGAAAGGAGAACTAACCATGAGGGTACAGGACCAAGAAGTAACATTCAATGTTTTCAAAGCCATAAATTTTCCAGATGATGAAAAGAAGGAAGAATGTTTCAGACTTGATGTGATACACCATACCATCCAGAACTCTGACGCAAAACAAAGTTCTACCAACAAACCTAAGGCATGTCAATCGCCTGTGGAGACTGATGATAAAGAGTTTTGTGCAATCGAAAAGCCAAGTCTTGTCCTACAAGCAACAGAAGAGAAACAGTTCCACCAACTCCATGAATTGGAGGAATTTCACATTCAGCCTTTTAAAAATGCCATATTATACAAAGAAAAGGCCAGGAAAAGACATGATGAGAAGTTAGTACGCATACAACTGGAACCAGGGCAGAAGGTATTGTTCAATAAATCAGGAGTGAAATTCTTCCCATGGAAGTCAAAATCAAGGTGGTCAGGTCCATTCCTAATCACTAAGGTTTTACAAGACAAAACCATTGAGATAAATGATCCTGATTCCACAAAACTTTCAAAGTAAAAAACAAGCGTGTCAAGCACTACTGGGGAGAATCATTTGAGCGACAAAAAGAAAGTGTCACACTTTCAGATCCAGCATAAACGTTCAAGAAGTCACGTCTAGCTGACGACTTTAAACTTAGCGCTCGCAGGGAGGCAACCCATGCAATTTTTGTATATATTGTGATTTGGTGTGATTTAATTTTGTGTGTTTAGTTTTTGCAGATTAAGTCATTTCAAGATGGACGAAGCTCTCTCAAATCTTCACAAGCAATTTCCTTCTCTCCCTCAAAAATCTCTGATGAAAGTTACAAAGCTCGCTTGGAACGGATGAGGTTACTGACAATCTATGGTGTTCCCAATGACATTCGTTGGGTAATTGAAGCACGAGTCCGATTGGCAGGTGAATCTTCTGACTCTTTTATTTCACACTTGCCTGGTTTTGGAAGAAGCACCTATGCAAAGAAACGAAGAGCTAAGCAAATGGGTGTTTGTTACAAATGTGCACGTTGGAATTGCAACACTCGTTGTCGTTCTTTAGGAATGGTGTCTGATAATCGCGAAGACAAAATTAAATTCATTAGGGATGGCTTGAGTAAGGAGTCTTTAGATGATATATCTTCGACTCTTGAGACGCATCCCAGTGGATATGTTCACATAGAATTTCGCAGATTACATACACAATTTCAAAAAGAAAGACAACAGTTAAGTCTTGGGAATCTGACTAAAAAAGACCCTGTTTGCCAATTTATAAGAAAATTGGATGGGAAGCTTGTCCCTGACGCATAGACGTTAATCAAGCTGTAAATTTTTGTATATATTATTTTCTTTGTCTTTTCCTAATAATTAATTTTTTTTGTTGTTTCTTTATTTTCTCCGACAGGATCCAGATCTTGTTGACTATCCATCTATTTTACTATTTTGCTACTAATCGTCCTTTGGAAGATACTTGTGCTATTTTTACTCACCCTTCTCAGGTATTATAAATTCAACTCATCATTGCACCTTTGAAGTCATCCAGAGTCAAAAAAAAAAAAAAAATACATAAAAAAATGGAAGCCACTTCAAGAAGACGAGTTGAAAACATTTGTGTGTTTTACGGTAGTACTGTTGGTACTAAACCACAATACATAGAAGCAGCACAGGAATTGGGTCGAGTCTTAGCCGCAAGGAATATGCACTTAATATATGGCGGAGGAAATCTCGGACTTATGGGGATCGTTTCAAAGGCCGTACAGGAAGGAGGCAGTCACGTTTTGGGAATCGTCCCAAAACCCTTGGCAGAGGCAAATCTTATTGGCTCATCAAACGGAGAGGAATTGATCATGTCAGGTATGTCTGAACGACTGGTAGAAATGATTAACCGTGCTGATGCTTTTATTGCTTTGCCAGGTGGCTTGGGTACATTGGAGGAAATTTTTATAGTTCTATCTTGGGCGAACCTGAACATACACCAGAAACCAATTGGACTACTCAATGTTGATGGATTTTATGATTTCCTTTGTGTGTTTCTTGATGATGCTCGGAGAAATGGGTTCGTGTCAAAACCTATGAAAGAACTCCTCTTCACTGCCAGACTTGCTCCGGATCTGATAGACCAACTCATAGCCTATGAACCACAAGTTGACCCTATCCTATCAAAATAAATTGGTCTGAGGACGATCGTGGTAAGAGGCGTCGAATTAATCTGGATCTTAACCTTTAATTTCCTGTAGATTTCAGCTAACCAGGTACAACCTCTAAACTCTTCTTTTACTGTTTAAGACATTGGGGACAATGTCTCATTTAGGTTTGGGGGAGGGAATTAGTTGATTAGTACCTTGTTTTTAGTTTGTATGTTGTTTTTATTTTTAGTCCAAATTTTTCGAAAAATACAAAAAAATTGAAAAATTTTCAAAAATTACAAAAATATTTTGTGTTTTCTTTGTGTTTTGACTAAAAAGGTGGATTGGTAAGAGGTAGCTGAGTAAGGAGTTCTCACTCCTGATACGTATCTCAAACCATTTATTTCGAAACAAGTTAATTTTTGTTTATTTCCTTTTAAATTATTTAATTTGTGAATTCTCCATAAATCTGACTAAAATGAATCTTCATATGTTCAGTTGACAGGTATTATGAACTTACATGGAACATACAGTCATGAGCTAAAATTGAAAAGTTGTAATATTCCGTACTATAGTTTAATTGGAGGAAGCATCTCTAAATAGTGATGGAGTAAAAAAAAAAAAAAAAAAAAAAAACGTCCGAGATCCGAGTTATTAAGTCTGTAGGGGTGTTTTAACACCTAGTGCCCTAAAACCAACTGGTTTGGGAGTCACTGGCCCAAAGCTCGTTACATGGATCGAAGATGCTGCAAAAATATATATATCTGAAGTCTGAGTAATTAAGTTCGTAGGGGTGTCTTAACACCTGTGCCCTAAAGCCAACTGGTTTGGGAGCCACCGACCCAAAGCTCGCTACATAGACGGAATGTATTGTATAAAAATAAAAAATAGAGAAAAATCAAAGAAAAATCAGAAAAATCAGAAAAATTATTCCTTTGCTACAAAAAGGTGTGAAATCTGATAGAACTTTAGGACAAAAATATTACTCTCTTATCAACTGCACTTATGACCGTTGTGGGCAAAAATGAGTTGATTAATATTTTGTTGGCTGTGTATATGGAGAATGGTAAAAAATAATCGGAGAATTTACTTATTCGGTAATTTAGAAAGAAACAAAAACAACTAATAACTTGGAGTAGAATTTTCACCTGATTAGTCACTAACTTTCTTTATTCTCTTTTCGCTTGTCTTTTTGCTTTTGTGTGCATTAGTTTTAACTAACTTTTTACTTTTGTAAAATGTTTGTGGGTATCATTGCTGTAAGCCCTCACGAGACTAAACTCGTCCACTAGGGACACCTAGGGGTTTAAAGGCTTGTTGCATATGCTAAATGCAACCGTGATCCCTACGAAAGTGGCTTAGTTAAAGTTTATTTTCATGTTATTTTATTTTCTGTTTTGCTCGAGGACTAGCAAAATGTTAGGTTTGGGGGTGTGATGAGTGGTATTTATACCACTATTTCTCACTCATTTGACCTAATGTTTTGTATTGTTTCTCGAGATTTATGAACGTTTTGATGTGTTTTGTTGTTATTTTGCAGATAAATAAAGTTTGGACAGCACTGGAGGCAATTTGGGGCAAATTCGGACAAAAATGCGTCAACTGGAATTATTTTGTCTTCTGCGCGTCGCGCCGCGAATAGCCTTGGCGTCGCGACGCCCAGCCTGCGCCGAAGTTGCTAAAATGCGCCATGGTCAACGGGTCACACAATTTGAAAAGTTTGACTTTGCTAACGTGCGCCGTGCCACGCGTCACCATCACAGAAGACTTGCTAACGTGCGCTGCCACGTGTCATCATCCTACGGTGCCGACAATCATCATCTTCGCTATCGTGCGCCTTGCCACGTGTCGACATCTCAACGATTTGCTAAAATGCGCCGCTGCCACGTGTCAAAATCCACGTGCCGACAATCTTCTTCAACATGACGTAAGCGATGACGTCATGAACAGTGCCACGTCATCGGATCTCTTAGCCGCCTCGCCACGTGTCAAGCTGTTATTAAGCCACGTCTCACTGTAGCGCGCGGCGCGACGCGCAGCGAGCGTCGCGACGCGCGAACCCCATCCGCGCCTATAAATAGAGCGCGATTGGTTCAGTTTTTGTTGTACCATTTCCTCTCCCAAATCCTATGTAATTAGGGAGTTTCTCTCTCTCTAAGTTCTTTTTATCTAGTTTTTGTAATTTTTAACTAAGTTCTGTAATAATAATAATTTACTTTCTTTATTTTACAGTTTTTACTACTCATTATGAGGAGGTAACTTCCCTCTGTTAAGGTAAAAGGTAATTCTTTTACTATTACTTCTTAGATTATTCTCCCATAATTATAATATATTCAAGTTTTAAATTGACTTAATCAGGATACCGCCAGATTGGTCGGTGGGTAATAAAATTCATATTCCGCCTTTATGGCTGGTTTATTTTCTGTTCCGCCTTTATGGCTGGTATAATTTAAGTTCCGCCTTTATGGCTGGTTTATTTTCATTCCGCCTATATGGCTGGTATTTTTGATGTTCCGCCTTTATGGCTGGTTATTTTTAAAATGAATTAAATCAAAATACCGCCTATATGGCTGGATGAAAATGTTTTGCAAAGCTTATATTATATTATGGGAGAAATCTAATTAGTATATAGTAGAAGTAATTCCTTTTTACCTTAGCAATTTTATTTTAATTTACTTTCAGCAGTTATTTTACTACATTTACTTTATGCAATTTTATTTTAAGTCTTTTAAGTTTTTAGCCCTAGTTATGTGTCATAGCTAATTAGTTATCTAGGGTTGTGATGAATTTCAATTAAACTGGTTTATAAGGGTTAGATTATAGTTTGGGTAAATTAAAGATTTATTTATTGAGTCTTAATCTTAAAGCTCTTTAATTAACTGGCCATTAATTAAATTGATTAGGTAAACTTAAAATGAACTAGACATAGGGATTTTAAGTTTAAGACCTTAGACTCAATAGCCCACGATCTTCCTTGAGGATAGATAACCCTTTAATAGATTTCCTTACAGGATAGGAATATACCTGTAGGGCGGGGGTAGCCATAATTGGAACTTAGACTTAATGAATCCAGGTAATGTGGTTGACATAGGAATATGGTTCAATTGGGTTATACTGGGTATTTGTAATTGACCATCGGAAGAGGCTTTTACATAAGTTAGTGTTCCAGGTTAATAAATTGATATTTTACCCAACTATAAGATAACTACTTCATCTTTTAAATAATATTGAAATAAATCACAACCCTGGATAGTTTTTAATATTGAATTTCCTTAAAATCTACTTTTAAGCAATTTTAGTTATTTGTCTTTAATTTAGAATCGTCGCCATTCCAAATCAATCAAACAACTTGTTAGATACTGGTAATCATTTGGCCCAATAAAATGATAACAAAAAGGTTTTAAGTCCTCGTGGGATCGATACTTTTTATACTACTTGAACGATACGTACGCTTGCGTTATACGTGTGTGTTTACGACGGTCATTCCTCAAACGTGGCACGAACGTCCGCAACCTGCCTGACGTTTGAACGAAGTAACGAACGCAGCACCAACGAAGACAGTGAACTTGTTTATTCTGAATTCCCCCTTCCGATGTCCGTTTTTCGTGACCTCCGTGACTTAAATGTAGTGTCTCCAAAATGAGACTCATCATAGGGACTTATGTGTAAAAATGTAGTGCCTACAGTCGCCCTCCACTTTGATGGGACTTGTGTAATGTGAAACAGTGACAATCCTATCAAAGTTTATGCAATGCATTTTCACTTACCTGGCTCGCCAGCTGCCCATTACCATGGTTGAGTTGAGTGATTTGGTGGTGAGGTGCTGCGACCCCTGGTTCATTCCCGAACCGTGTTGTGATGTGGTCCATTCCTGAACCGTTACCGTAAGGTGTCCATTCCCGAATGTTACTGTAAGTTGGTCCATCCCGAACCGTGCTTCCATTCTTGGAGTGCCATTCCCGGCTTGTTCATTCTTGAACTCTGCTCCATTCTTGGATTGCCATTCCCGGCTTGTTCATTCTCGAACCGTGTTGAGATGAGGCTTATTCCTCCCGAGCTTATTCCCGAACTGTTGAGATGAGGCATTATTCCTCCGAGCTTTGTTCCCGAACGGTGTTGAGATGAGGCTTTATTCCTCCCGAGCTTTATTACCGAACGGTGTGAGATGAGGCTTTATTGCTCTCGAGCTTTATTCCCGAACTGTTGAGATGAGGCTTTATTCCTCCCGAGCTTTATTCCCGAACTATACTGACATGAAGCTTTCTTCCCCTTTGAGCTTTGTTCTAAACTATACTGATATGAGGCTTTCTTCCACTTGAGCTTTGTTCTCAAACTATACTGACACGAGGCTTTATTCCTCTGGGCTTTGTTCCCGAACTGTGTTGTGATAGGGCTTTTTCCCCTGGGCTTTGTTCCCGAACTGTTGAGAGATAGGGCTCTATCCCCTAGGCTTTCTTCCTTCAATTATGTTGACCGTAGGCTTTGTTCCCGAATTTGAGTTGAGGGTGAGCTTTGTTCCCTGACTGTGTTAACTGTGGGCTTTGTCCCCGAACTGTACTGAATGTGGGCTTTATTCCCGAGTTTGTAGGCTTTCTTCCTGAACTGTACTGAATGTGGGCTTTATTCCCGTACTGAGCTGAATGAACTGAATATAGGCTTTCTTCCTGAACTGAACTGAATGCAGGCTTTATTCCTGAACTGTACTGAATGTGGGCTTTATCCCAAGCTTGAACTGAATGCAGGCTTTGTTCCTGAACTGTACCGAATTTGGGCTTATTTCCCAAGCTGTTTTGAAGGTGGGCTTTATTCCACTGGGCCTTGTGCCCGAACTGATATGGGCCTCAACCCTGATCTGATGCTGATGTGGGCCTCACCCCCAGTATGCCATACCCGGTAGAAACTGATGAACTAATGTGGGCCTCGCCCCCAGAATGCCATACCCGGCAGAAACTGATCCTGAATTGATGTGGGCCTCGCCCCTGGGACTCATCCCTAAACTGCTGATGTTATATTGATGCTTCTGACTGGCTTTCATTTACCGCTTTCTCTTCTTCTTCAAAACCTGTGAACACAAAACCAAACACAAAAAACAAAACACACAAAAAGGAATGCAAAATATGTTACGTGTATGCATGCATGCGTGAATGAGTTTCCCATCCCGTTGGGTTAGGTCTTCCGTCAATTCCATTGATGACCATTCTTCTCTTAGGGAAAGTACCATTCCATCTGTCTACACTGATTTGTTCCAGGAACCCGTTTCTTTCCAAGTCTAACAGTCCCACTGTCTCCATTTCCCAATTCCTGAATGGCTAACTTATCTTTTCTGCTTGCTTCTTTGAGGATTCCTTACGTTCTGAGCATCACATTACCAAAATTGAACACACTCATGTTGCAAGTTTGAAAGAAACAGTCTTAGGCAGATAAATGAAATGATCGCCTTTATTATTGTTGAGGAAACGTTCGAACATGTAAACAAAATCAATGTCTTTATTAAAATTGCAAGATAAACTAGGAGAAGAAACAACAGCTTCTTCTTAGTCCATGGTTCTTCACCATTGTTATCCCTTATCCCCATATGAGAAGCTTGGTGGTGAGGGTTCAGAGGACAAAGGTTTCAAGAAAGCAAAAGGTTATCATGGTGGTGGGGCGGAGTGGTAATTTGGTAGGGGGTTTCTGTGTGTATTGGGTTGTTCTTTCTCTGGGTCGGGTATTGTATGGGCATCGATGAGGTTTTGGATTTCATGTCTGAGGCGGGCGCAGTTGTCGGTGTCATGTCCTTTTTCTTGGTGGAAGTGACAGTATAAGTTTAAGTTCATGTGAGGTGGCACATGATTTTGAATGGGCCTAGGTTCCAAAGGTTTTAAGAGTCCTTGCGCCTTCAGCTTTTCGAATACCTTTGAAAGAGGCTTACCAAGGTTAGAAAATCGTCTGTTCTTAATGGCAGTGACCTCAACAGTAGCAGGCATAGTCCCTGAATGTCCCCCAATATTCCTTCTGTTCTGGCCATAAAACTTTCTGTTCTCGGCTTCCTCCTCCTCAATATCCATAACTGTCTCTCTCAGCTGTCGAAAATCAGTAATCATCGAAGTCATTCTCCTTAGTTTGCCATAAATAGAGGGCTTGGTGCCCTTGATGATCATTTTGATCTGGTC
Organism: Zanthoxylum bungeanum; assembly: GCA_019454045.1. NCBI lineage: Eukaryota > Viridiplantae > Streptophyta > Magnoliopsida > Sapindales > Rutaceae > Zanthoxylum > Zanthoxylum bungeanum. The sequence continues at coordinate 26,433 of SKCR01049865.1, read as the reverse complement.
CTTTTCTGAGGGTCGGGTCTGCATCTTCGGAAGCTGGCTCCTCCAGCGGTCCACATATTCCTTGAAATTTCCTTCGGCTTCTGCTTGATATTTTCTAAGTCACGGAGCGACAAGTCAATCTCCAGGTCTGTGACATATTGCTTTAAGAAAGCATCAGCTAGCTCCCTCCAATCTTCCTTAACCTGCTTGTCCAGGTTATGGTACCATACTACGGGTGCACCCTCGAGTGACATCCCGAACATCTTTTGTACTTGGCGCTGAGACAGGCCAACTGAACTCATAACAGACACATACTGACGGAGATGCACCCTTGGATCTCCGTTCCTATTGAACTTAGCCAAATCCGGCATCTTAAACTGCGCCGGTAACTGCTCCTCAAACGTCATTGTCTCATAATCTAGCAAATCTTCATTCTTACCCCTCATCTTGCGGGTAACAGATTCAACCTGATCCCTGAGTTTCTGTATCTCGGCCTGAGACCCAATCACTCTGTCTGTTGCATGCTCTGCCATATCATCATCAAAAGTGGGGATATCATCCCCCAACCCATTCGGAGGCTCCTCGCGCTTCCCATTCTCAGAATATCCCCCAGCACAGGGCACAGCCATATTTGTCATGGCAGTAGTCAAGGCTTGCAACTGTTCAGTGACCTTGGCGAGACCGTTTTCCAACTGATCCATACGGGATACCTCAATATCTGATTCACTCATGTCTGTTCCCAGTATTTTGGATGAGTCTCCCATTTTCCCTAACTCAACGGGAATCTATGATGGCTTTCAGAACATAAGGGTTAACATGATGTATGTATGCATGGGGTGCATGAGATGCATGTAACATATATAACATACTAAATCAATTAAAATTCTCAAACAAATCGGCCTATTATCATTTAGAAGCTTTTGGCTAACTGTCATAGGATTGAACCCGTCCCGTTTAAATGGCCTAACGAGTTCATGTCTTATGGACAAAGAGCCCAACTAAATCCAAATGATAATATTCCGACACAATCATAACATGGCCCATTGTTATTTAGAAGCCTTTTGGCCCAATCGTCATAAGGTATGTTCTTGTCCCAGTTTAAATGGCCCAACAAGCCCATATCTCATGACAAAAGATCCAGATGGATTCAAATAGCAATGTTCCCAAACATAAGCATACAAGGAAGATATTATAAACATAAAATAATAACTTCTACCGTGTGGCCCACCATCATTTCAGAAGCCTTGGGCCTAATTGTCATAGGATACGAACTTGCCCCAGTTTAAATGGCCCAGCAAGTTCGCATTTTTGACAAAGAGTCCAATTCATCCAAATGATAATGGTCCTAAAGCACAAGGAAATATTTGTTATACGCTATACAACCCGGTCTACGCATGGGTTCGTGGGAGTATGGACAAAGGCTCTCATCGGTGAAGGATGGCCCACAACTAGGTCTCCCCAATCAAAAGTTCGAGCAACCAAGTGAGCACACCCTTTTTTATACACTAAGGTACGTGCCAATGAGCTATGGTGTGTGACAGACTGTCAAATGGATTTCCGTTGTAGATTCCCCAGAGGGAAGGTGGAGCGAGGCTCACTTAAATACCCAAGCCTCTTAGGCTCTTATCGCTTGGTGTCAGGAATAAACAACGAGTCCTCCAAATTAGTCTATCACAATAGGCTACGAGTAGATGGCTATCTAGGTGTCTTCACAGCTTTTCCTTCTAGAAAGGTAGTGAGTGAAGGAAGACACCAAACCATTACCTAGCCTCAAGATGCCCTTGATTACAACCCCTATTTCACACATTTGTAGACACGGTTAATTAAAGCATAAATCTATACATTACAAGGCATTATTTCGGGGCCGATTCTCTATCCCCAGTGGAGTCGCCAGACTGTGGGAACACACAGGGAACTGGGCGACGCACGCTGTTCCAGGCTCGGGGGCCTAGTCGGGAGTACGGAGTAGCCACAAGGGACTAAACCGGAGAGTAATGGAGTCGCCACCCGGTGTGAACCGGGACAAAGATTTAAGGCCGCACTCACCCCTCGCAAGGGAAGACCTCAAACCATTGGGTTCAGAATGGTCCCATACTTATGCAACTTGTAATGTAAAGATTTATGCAATAATCCAACCAAGCCTATGACATATATTTCCAAGTGCAACACAATCCTAAATTCACATGCTTGAAAGTATAGTTTACATCTAACATACATGAAACCAAATCTTATTGCCAAATTCACATGCTCAAAAGTAGGCCTTTGCAACAACAAGCACATAACGTCATAAGAATTCATTCATTCATGTAAATATAAACACAAACAGTCATGGTAACATTTGCGTGTAATGTAAAGGAAATCAAAATGACGACAAATAATATTGTAGGCGCATAACAGAAATAGACAACTAGAGAGGTAATACAAATGCATATAGTACAAAAGGGTAACCATATGCTAAGATGGACATGTCATAACGTGATGCAAGAGGATCTGTTTACCGTGTGCGTTCGTGTAGCGTTTGTAGACGCGTTCGAACGGTAAACAGAAGGTTCTTGTTCGAGTAGCGTTTGTAAACGCGTTCGAACGGAAATGAAACAGAATGCTCACGTTCGTATGGCGTTTGTGAACGCGTTCGAACGGAAATGAAACAGAATACTCACGTTCGTGTGGCGTTTGTGAACGCGTTCGAACAGAAATGAAACAGAATGCTCACGTTCGTATGGCGTTCGCGAACGCATTCGAACGGAGATGAGACCTGATGCATGATAAGGCAAAATGCATGCACGTTCGAGTTGCGTTCGTAAACGCGTTCGAACGGGAACAGACCTGATGCATGAAATGGGACGCAATACATAAACAACAAAATAAAGGGGCGCGGTGAAGTACTGCCGTAAAGGTGGCCTTTTGGGGCTCTTGATCTCTCAAAGAGAGGACCTTTAGACCAACATACTAAGCCCATGCGCGTCACATCAAATCATGCATACAAACATAAAGACAATCATATCAAACTAAGTATGTCCGATTGAACACATCTTACATCCAACCGAACACACGTCAACCGGCGCTGCTAAGCATCGTGGTAAAGGGCTTTAACCCCTCCCCATAGGGGATCTTTCATTCCACTTACTAAGCCCATGCGCTCGATTGAATCATGCATACAAAAAGTTAAAAGCAATAATATTAAACGTAATGTGTCCGATTGAACGTATCTCGCATTCAACCGAACACACATCAATCGGTGCGGCAAAGCATCATGGTGAAGGATTTTAACCCTTCCGATTAGGGGACCTTTCATCGCACTTACTGAGCCCATGAACTCGATTATATCATACATAAATAAGCGACATACAGAATATAAGTAACAAGAAATAGATAAACCAAAGCAACACAAAACAAGAGAAGTTTCCGTTTACTCAAGTGGTACGTGGAGTTGTATCCCAAGTACAGACCGCACTACCGTCCATTCGGATTCGGCTACGGAATTTACGTCTGGGTTTCCATCCTATATACCACAAGAGACGACACTCTTCCATTTCATTCAAGCCACAACATGCATCCATAAACGACTCTCATGCGAATATAATTCAATAATAAAAGAAACGAATATAAACTAATGAAAAAGTGCCCTCAGGTCTAACCTTTTAAATCACCTCTCGGATATACGGTACACGATCGTCGGAAGGGTGGATGCTCTGCAACTCTTCCGGTTCACTGGTTCACTGTTCTCGTTCGTTGTCTTATTGTTTTGGGTTGTCGTTCTCCATCGTTTGCTGCTGCTTTTGACTCCGATTCGCTGCCGTTGCTACTGTTTTCCTGCTGTATTTTAGTTACTATTTTTGGGATGTTTTGGTTACTATTTTTTTGGTAATTTAGGGGACTGTTTTGGTGTGTGTTTAGGGCTGCTGTTTGGGACTGATTTCAGGGGCAGTTTTGGGGCTGCTGTGTGTTGTTCTCGTTAATTTGGTGAGGGAAGGGTTGTTGTGTGTGTTGTGTGTTTGTTCCGTGGTATGGCTGCTGTATTGGACGTTATTGGGCTGCTGTAATTCGGTAATGAGGGAGTGGAGAGCTAGGGGAGGCTTTTCTTGTATGAATGAGCTAGGAGCCTATAGGCGTGAATTCCAATTGTGTGAAGCCAGTCCATGTCTTGGTTAGGGGTAGTTTATATAGAGAAGGGCTAGGGCTACACCTTGTCTCACAAGGAAGAGATTTGGCATTAAAGGGAGGATTTGATTTGGTGTTGGATAAGGAAAGCAAGGGATTTGATGGGGGACAAATTTGGTTTAGATTAGGAAGGTCAACTATTTTAAATTGGTAGATGTCTTATTAGATTAGGAAGTAAAATATTTGATTGGTTTTAATTGGTTAGGATTGATTTTAATTAGGCATATCTTCTTTTTAATTTTAGTATATGATATATTCAATTTATTTAAATTAGGCATGATTTTAGTCTAAGTTTGGTAAATGTTTTATTTAATTATTTAATTAATTATATTAATATCTTATTTAGTTAATGTTTTAATTAATATTTATTTATTTAATTTGGGATGTGTTTTATGGGCTTTGGGGGGCTAATTGGGCTGGGGTGCGAGGCTAGCAGCAAAACCAGAATTACCGACACCGTTCGAACGCTCCTCGAACATGGCACGAACGTCTGCAACCTGCCTGACGTTCGAACGAAGTAACGAACGCAGCACCAACGAAGACAGTGAACTTGTTTATTCTGAATTCCCCCTTCCGATGTCCGTTTTCCGTGACCTCCGTGACTTAAAAGGTAGTGTCTCCAAAATGAGACTCATCATAGGGACTTATGTGTAAAAATGCAGTTGCTACAGTGGACCTCCAAGTCCAAAGCATATATCAAATATATTTCCTAACCTTTTCCTCTGAATCGACTAAGCCTTGGCTTTGGCTCAACAAGCTTAATGATTCCAGTTAACCGTGACCCATTGATAGTGGGAAAACTTCGTAATCCACGTCGATGTACAAAAGTGACCTTGACTTTGGCCAACAAGTCACAACTGCCCAAGACATGCGATATATAACAAAACTTTCATGGTTCAAACACATCCACGATGGACAATGATCTTGACTTTGGCCAACAAATCAATGCCAATCTTGGATCTTGAAAGAGAACCACTCAATTGAAGGAAAATAATTAATATTAAAGTGAGGGTTTTTTTGCGTAAATTGGCAACCAATTTATTATCTTTGATTAGGTCTCATCATACACTCTTAAACATGCATTCTAAAAGCATAAAAAGGCACGATAAAATTTAATAATGATATGCGAATGGATATATAATACAATTTATTCATAGAACAAATCTCTATCTTTCCTCTCTCCCGCTAACACTTTACATTCTTCTACCCAATTACATAACACTAAAAGAAACCCCATTTACATTGAGGGGAATTGGTGAGAAGAGAAATACAAATAGAATAGGAGGTGAAAGACTGGACATGCAGGTCCAATTTAAATAAATTCCAAATTTACAATAATTTCCAAAATTGCCCCCACTCAACTAATATCCATCCGATATACATTATTCATATAATCATGCTTAAGTCATCTAATGAACTTGTGCATGAAAAAAATCCAATCCATTGGAAGCACCTCCACATTCGGCCAAGACAACCATTTTGGGGAAAAATCATCCAATGCATTTTTCTCAAAATTGATCATGTATTATATCATATATTATACATATAATCATGCTTAAGTCATCTAATGAAATTGTGCATGAAAAAATCCAATCCATTGGAAGCACTTCACATTCGGCCAAAGCAACCATTTTGGGGAAAAATCATCCAATGCATTTTTCTCAAAATTGATCATGTATTACATCATATTACATACATATAAGCATACTTTATCATCAAATTTCACAAGAACATGCTTCAATCAATTTTCCCCAAATGAACCCTAATGTATTTCATGCTTAAACATGGCTCCATGATACCATTGTGGGTTTCTATAATTAGTCCCAAAGAAAGTATAAGCAATGAAACACACAAGTATATACATGCAAAGCTTGAAGCATGGCGGAATCATACTTACAAAGCTTGTGACAAAATTGATGAAGAGAATCCTTGAGTCTTCAAGGTTGTAACTTTCGGCCAAGAGCAAGAGTGAGAGAAGCTTCAAGTCTTCTAGTATTCCAAGCTCCAAGGTTGTTTCCCTATCACCTCCTTTGATCCTTCCTTGTGCTAGCAAAAATGGAGAATGAAAAACAATTTTTCTGCCCTTGTTTGAAGCTCACGGCGTGAGCAAGGAGAAGAAGAGGAAGAGTGCCTTTTCTATTTTCTTTTCTCTTTTTATTTGTTTCAAAAACCGTGAGAAAGAAAAAGGAAAAGCAATAATGAGATATCATTTTCCAAAATGAATTTTTATTAAAAAACCCTTCAAAAACCGTGAAAGGTTTTCCCTCCAAAAAATCCATTAAATGGCCTTATCAACTTACATAGAGAATAGTGACAATGTATCATGCCATAAAGGTGACTAGATACATCCATCCACTAGTCGTGTCAAGTGATGAGACTTCGCGATGTAATTTGCGGGTCACACTCGTTTTAAAATACGAATGTGTCCGCAAATACTTTCGGGCTCGGTTTCGCTAATTCCGAATTAACGAATTTCCGTCGCGACGTAATTAAATAATTACGCCTAGCGAAATTACTATTCACATCGCTAATTAATTAATTCTAAATTAATTCGTTTGCCCGAATTAAAATCCGATTTTAATTCCGCGTCGAAATCTAATTTCGTTTAATATATCGAATATATTATTTTATCGATTAATTCCAAATTAATCGTTCTCTCTCCTAATAAGGCATTTTATCCAAGATAAAATTTCTCCGCAATTAATCCAAGATTAATAAAGTTCGAATCAAACATCATAGTTGAATCTTCAGGAAGCGACCCAAGAGATCTCCGGATATGTTGGCAGTAAATACGGTCGTCGGATAATCCGAACACGTACGTACCTCGTACTACGTTTTTACCGATTTACAAGACAAGGTTGGCTTCTAGCAAAGCGCCATGCCTACCCAATTGTCCAGAAATATTCTTATTGGAATATTAGATCTTTATCAAGCGTAGTATACCGTAGTATCGCGTACATCGATCCAGTATCGAACGATCACATGTTAGGCCTGGGGCTGGAAATGTGTCTGCCCCGTACGAAACATATATCGGACATCAAACAACTAGTCTCTTTAAATCGGACAATCCTGACCTGGTCATATTGTCCCGACGGTTGCAACCTTTTATAGAGTACTAGTTCTGTATCCAGCGTGATCATCATCTCCATATGTCTGAAGTGATACTTCCATCTTGACATCACATCCAGTACACTACGATTCTCGATAAATCCAGAAGAGGTGTACACAGAACCGGTTAAAGCCCCGAACCACCAAAACCAAAGTTTACCGATTGTCGCAAGTACTAGCGATGCAAGTCTCAGGTTAAGACCATATACACCTACCCTGATGCGGCCTCCCATAGACACGCAGACATACTACCAATGGGATTCCGCGGGGTCTGTCCAGAGCGAAGCTGTTTTCCGTACCATCGGTAAAACACAACCTCCTATCGCACTTGCATAAGTATCCAATACTTAAATATATGAGAACTATGCCGTTGTGCCATCACAACTCGCACAAGTGCAATACTAGTCTATTCCGCATTATCGATGTCCGATCTCGATAATACTCCGACTAGGGATATTTAATGATTAAACCTTTTATATTGATACTGTCTCATATCATCTCAATACGGAACTAATCATATGGACTTTTGCCATTAATATATCAAAGTAAATAATTTTACAAAATGGCAAAAGGCAATTTCATTATCACATAGTTGATTTTGTACAATAATACAATATCATTTACAAAACAGTGACGCTATGGGTCATAATGTCTAACAATCTCCCACTTGGCCTATAGCCAGTCACTCAAGCATCTAATACCTGAACTATGGGTATGTCGTTCAAACACATGCTGAAGAACAGCCTTCGTCAGCGGATCTGCAATGTTGTCATCCGATGCGACCTTCTCGACTTTTACATCGCCACGATGTATAATCTCCCGAATCAGATGGTAACGCCGAAGAACATGCTTGGATCGTTGATGAGACCTTGGTTCCTTAGCTTGTGCTATAGCCCGTTATTGTCACAATACAATGGTACGGGCTCAGCTGCTAACGGAACTACTCCTAATCCGATTAGGAATTTTCGGATCCAAACTGCCTCCTTTGCTGCTTCTGACGCAGCAATATACTCCGCTTCTGTTGTTGAATCGGCAACAGTATCTTGCTTGGAAGATTTCCAGCTCACTGCTCTGTTATTCAAACAAAAAATGTACACTGATTACGACTTGAAGTCATCCTTGTCGGTTTGGAAACTTGCATCGGTGTACCCAGACACCTTAAGTTCTCCACCTCCATAAATTAAGAAAGCATCCTTAGTTCGTCTAAGATACTTAAGGATATTCTTAACTGCCATCCAGTGACCTTCACCTGGATCGGCCTGAAAGCGACTGCACATGCTCAAAGCATATGACACATCAGGTCGCATACATATCATGGCATACATGATCGATCCGACTGCCGAGGCGAACGGTATCCGACTCATGTTATCTCTCTCTTCTTTAGTCTTAGGACACATGTCCTTAGACAGAAGGATACCACGTGACATTGGCATCAATCCCCTCTTGGATTGATCCATGTTGAATCGCTTCAACACTTTGTCAATATATGTACTCTGGGAGAGTCCAAGCAGCTTTCTAGATCTATCTCGGTAGATCTTTATTCCCAGAATAAAGGCTGCTTCTCCCAGATCTTTCATGGAGAATTTTAATGAAAGCCAAGCTTTCACCGACGTTAGCATGGGAATGTCATTTCCTATAAGCAATATGTCATCGACATAAAGGACAATAAAAGTCAGTGCTCTCCCACTAACCTTCTTGTATACACAAGGGTCATCAGCGTTTTGTACGAAATCATATTCTTTTATGATCTCATCAAAACGCTGATTCCATGACCGCGATGCTTGCTTCAATCCATAAATGGATCGATTTAGCTTACAAACCTTGTTTGCAAGTCTAGGTACGATAAAACCGTAAGGCTGTTGCATATAAACATCCTCCAAAAGGTTTCCGTTAAGGAAAGCGGTTTTAACGTCCATCTGCCATATCTCGTAATCGAAATATGCAGCTATTGCAAGCATTATCCGAATGGATTTAATCATGGAAACGGGTGAGAAAGTTTCGTCATAATCAATACCATATTGCTGACGATACCCTTTTGCTACAAGCCTAGCTTTGTATGTTTTCACGTTGCCATCCATGTCGGTCTTCTTCTTGAAGATCCATCTGCATCCAATAGGCTTTACGCCTTCTGGTGCATCAACCAGTGTCCAAACTTGGTTGGCATACATGGAATCCATCTCGGACTTCATGGCTTCTTGCCATAAAGCGAAATCAATATTCTGTATCGCTTCCTCATACGTAGCCGGTTCATTATCCTCAATAAGATTAATATCTACATGAGGCGAGATCAGGAACCCATACCTCTCAGGTACTGTCCTGACTCTCTCCGACCTACGCGGTCCTTGTGTATATGAAGATTGTGGTACAGACTCATCCCGGATGGTCTGTTTATGTTCCGTCGTTGATTCATTGCCAGGAACAGTATCACTACGATTTTCATCGAGCTCCACTTTCCTCCCACTTACCACTGCATCTAGGAATTCCTTCTCAAGGAAAAATGCATGTAGAGCAACAAATACTTTGTTCTCTTGTGGGTGATAGAAGTAATATCCTTTGGTTTCCCTAGGATATCCCACGAAAAGGCATTTATCTGATTTGGGTTCTAGTTTGGTACCTTCCAAACGTTTAACATATGCCCAGCATCCCCAAATCTTCAGGAAAGAGAAACCTGGTTTCCTTCCTGTCCATATCTCATATGGAGTCTGTTCAACAGACTTTGACGGAACCTTATTCAATATAAGTACTGCACTGTTTAATGCGTATCCCCAGAAGGATATTGGTAGCTCACTCCGACTCATCATCGACCTTACCATGTCTAACAAGGTACGGTTTCTCCGTTCAGACACACCGTTTAATTGCGGCGTTCCAGGAGGAGTCCACTGTGAAAGAATACCATATTCTTTCAAGTAATCTTGAAACTCATAACTTAAGTATTCCCCACCACGGTCCGACCGTAATGTCTTAATACTCTTTCCTGTTTGTTTTTCTACTTCGTGTCGAAACTCTTTGAATTTCTCAAAAGTTTCCGACTTGTGTCTCATTAGATACATATAACCATAACGAGATGCATCATCTGTAAAGGTTACGAAGTAATGATATCCACCTCTAGCCTGGCTAGACATGGGCCCACATACGTCGCTATGAACGAGGGCTAACAGTTCTGTGGCACGTTCACCTTTACCACTAAAAGGTGATTTAGGCATTTTGCCTAAAAGACAAGATTCCCAGACATCATATGAATTAGGATCAAATCCGTCCAAGTACCCACTCTTTGAAAGAGTGGATATGCGAGTCTTGTTAATGTGTCCTAGACGACAATGCCACATGTAAGCTTCATCTTTTAGATTACTCCTTTTGAGCCTTTTGTTTGTTATTTTGTTTAGGAGATTCATTTATATTCAAAATATAAAGGCCATTATTTGCAACGACAGTGCAAATTTCTGCATCATCATCTTATATAAATAACACCCAGTGTTTCTAAAAACAAAAGTGTACCCATGCTGGGTTAACAAAGATACAGATATGATATTCCTAGTCAAACTAGGTATATAATAACAGTTCAAAAGTTTAAGTAAATGCCCCGAGGGCAATTCCAAAACAAAAGTCCCTACAGCCAAAACAGCAACTGGAGTTCCGTTTCCGACTCGTAGATCAACCTCCCCTGATGCCAGCATCCTGCTATTCAGCAGATCCTGCAAATCAGTACATATATGAGCAGCACAACCAGAATCAAAAATCCAATTTTTAAAACTAGAAATGGTCATATTTATCTCAATAACAAACATACAGAGGCTAGTGCCTTGCCTGCCTTGATATCCTCCCTGTGTCCCTTGCTCATTTGGCAGTCACGTTTCCAGTGACATTTCTTGCCGCAGTTGAGGCAGACATCTTGAGACTTGTTCCTTGGCTTCCCAGAAGCTTTTGTCGACTTTCCTTTACCCTTGTTCTTATGTTTCTTCTTCCTCACCCCTCCAGTTGCTTTGGGCCCAGCCCTTGGCCTCTGAGAGGTCGATGCATAGTGCGCCTCGCGCTTGCCCCCTTTAAGGAGTTCTTTTTCAGACTCCTTCAAGATGGATAACAGCTCTCCAAGAGAGTCATCCGTGTCCATCAACTTGTAGTTGATTATGATTTGTTTCCAAGAATCAGGAAGTGACTGTAAGATCAAATCTACGGTTAGCTCAGCCTCCAAGACTATTCCCATATTGGCCAACTCATCAATATCGGCGATCATTTGAGCCCCGTGGGCCTCAACTGATGCGCCTTCAGTCATTCGGGCGCGGAAGAGTTTCTTCACCAACTCGTATCTCTCCATCCGCTTATTGGAGCGGTGGAGATCTCGCAGTCTAGCCATCATATTATAAGGATCCAAGTCCCTATTTTGGCGACGAAAGTGAGTCATCGAAGCTAACATAATAGCTTGAGCTGTGTCACAATCATTGCTGTGAGTTTTCCATAACTCCAGCTCAAGTGGGTCAGTGGGCTTAGGCGGGAGAGGTGTCTGTATAGTGTACAGCATCCTCTCAGCCCCAAGGACTATCCTCAGGTTCATTTCCCAATCAGCGAAGTTTGTGCCCTTAAAGACATTGTCACCCATGATGATGTCTCGGACATTTACCTTGCTTGCCATCTCAACTACGATAGTCCAACTATCTAGTTAACGATAAAATGGGTACAGTCAAACTGTTACAAGAAAAAATAACAATGAATTAGTCCAACTAATTTTAATTAATAAACGAAATAATTTTTTGAAAGACGCGTAAGGCTAAGTATCTGAATGAAATTGCAAATTCAATACTAGCCTTCCACTATTTTCATCAAGTCTCTAACCCTCTGTTGAGAACTCGGGAAATCTTATTTCCTAGTGGGCTAGGATCCCGTTAAATAACACACAACCTTGACTTTGGCCAACAAGCTGTATGCTATTTAACTAGGTATATCTCAAAGATCAATTGGATCCCATCCAATTCCTAGATCCGGTTAGGTGGACATCCAAGTCAAAAACATATGTGCATTACTTATGCCAATGTATCTAATACATTTTCCTAACCTTATCCTCCGAATCATCTAGGCCTTGGCTTTGGCACAACAAACCTAATGATTCCAGTTAAGCGGGACCCATTGACAAGGAAAGTTTCGTAATCAATGTCGTTGGACAAGAAGTGATCTTGACTTTGGCCAACAAATCACAACTTGGACAAGACACCGATGTGGAACAAAACTCTCATGATTCAAGTACATCCTCAATTGACAAAGGTCTTGACTTTGGCCAACAAACCAATGCCAATTTTGGATCTTGAACAAGAATCATTCGATGGAAGGATAATCGCTTAATATAAATTGAGGGATTTTTGCGTAATTGGCAACCAATTTATTATCTTTGTTAGGTCTCATCATCATACACCCTTAAGCATGCTTCTAAAACATCATAAAGTGCGTAAAGTAAATTAATAGTGATATACGGATGGGATATAAAACAACTTGTTCCTAGAACAAATCACTCCATTCCTCTCCCCGCTAGCAATATTCTACTTCTACCCAATTACATGATACAAAAAGAGAAACCTCATATACATTGAGGGGAATTAGGTGAGAAGAGAATACAAAGAGATAAAAGAGATAAGGCTGGACACGCAGGTCCAATTTATAAATTCTAAATTTACAATAATTTCTAAAATTACCCTTTCCCTTCTAATATCCATCCGATATACACTATTCATTCATCACATACATATATATTCAATCAAGACAGCTATACAACCAATCAAATCCAATTAATTAGTCTTTGTTTAAGTGATCATCCAATGTTCAAACAATGGTTTGATTTTGCGCGAGTCCAACTCGTTTGAGAATAAGTACATAAGGTACGAATTCACGAATTATATCGAACTACCCGTTAAATCCAATTTAAGTCGTGTTCAATACTAATTCAATCTATTTAATTCCAAATTAAATATTTACACTTTTAATGTGCTTTAAAGACTTAGATTCTAAATCTAATCTAATTGGGTCTCCAAGCCCAACTAACATCCAATGTTTGTTTAATTAAAGTCCAATGGGCTTTCAATTGATTTATAAAGGCTTGGGTTTTGGTCATGTGGGTCAAACCCAATTACCAAGCCCAAATAAGGAATCACCCTTAAGTGCCCATAAATCAATTTCAAGCCCATAAGGCCCAATTAAACATTGAAGCCCATTTACTATATTTGGACTTAATGGAGTGATTTAAGCCCAAATTGGATCCAATCCTTTTGGCTCAAATGTACTTGGCCCAACCAAGCCCATTATGCCCAAATATAATAATACAGCCCATTAATTAAATTTTAATATTCCAAATTTTAAAATTCAATTAATTAAAGTGTAAATCCATGATTAATTCATTAACCAAATATTTCAAAAATACCAATTTAATTTATTAATCATAACTTGTTCAAAACATATGTCCAACATTTATTTGAACAAGAATCAAATCCTTTAACATGTCATATTGCATTCGGCCAAGAGGGATTTTTGGTTCGATTTGTTTTTCAATCCGATTGAATCACTAATCTACATCCCGTATATATTTTAAGTCATCTAATGAACTTGAAAGCCAAAAATCCAATTCATTGAAAGGACCTCCCTTTTCGGTCAAAATAACAATTTTGGGGAAAAAATCATCCAATGCATTTTTCTCAAAATTGATCATGTATTATATCATATATCATACATATAATCATGCTTAAGTCATCTAATAAACTTGTGCATGAAAAAAATCCAATCCATTGGAAGCACCTCCACATTCGGCCAAGACAACCATTTTGGGGAAAAATCATCCAATGCATTTTTCTCAAAATTGATCATGTATTATATCATATATTATACATATAATCATGCTTAAGTCATCTAATGAAATTGTGCATGAAAAAATCCAATCCATTGGAAGCACTTCACATTCGGCCAAAGCAACCATTTTGGGGAAAAATCATCCAATGCATTTTTCTCAAAATTGATCATGTATTACATCATATACATACATATAAGCATACTTTATCATCAAATTTCACAAGAACATGCTTCAATCAATTTCCCCAAATGAACCCTAATGTATTTCATGCTTAAACATGGCTCCATGATACCATTGGGGTTTCTATAATTAGTCCCAAAGAAAGTATAAGCCATGAAACACACAAGTATATACATGCAAAGCTTGAAGCATGGCGGAATCATACTTACAAAGCTTGTGACGAAATTGATGAAGAGAATCCTTGAGTCTTCAAGGTTGTAACTTTCGGCCAAGAGCAAGAGTGAGAGAAGCTTCAAGTCTTCTAGTATTCCAAGCTCCAAGGTTGTTTCCCTATCACCTCCTTTTATCCTTCCTTGTGCTAGCAAAAATGGAGAATGAAAAACAATTTTTCTGCCCTTGTTTGAAGCTCACGGCGTGAGCAAGGAGAAGAAGAGGAAGAGTGCCTTTTCTATTTTCTTTTCTCTTTTATTTGTTTCAAAAACCGTGAGAAAGAAAAAGGAAAAGCAATGATGAGATATCATTTTCCAAAATGAATTTTTTATTAAAAAACCCTTCAAAAACCGTGAAAGGTTTTCCCTCCAAAAAATCCATTAAATGGCCTTATCAACTTACATAGAGAATAGTGACAATGTATCATCCCATAAAGGTGACTAGATACATCCATCCACTAGTCGTGTCAAGTGATGAGACTTCGCGATGTAATTTGCGGGTCACACTCGTTTTAAAATACGAATGTGTCCGCAAATACTTTCGGGCTCGGTTTCGCTAATTCCGAATTAACGAATTTCCGTCGCGACGTAAATTAAATAATTACGCCTAGCGAAATTACTATTCACATCGCTAATTAATTAATTCTAAATTAATTCGTTTGCCCGAATTAAAATCCGATTTTAATTCCGCGTCGAAATCTAATTTCGTTTAATATATCGAATATATTATTTTATCGATTAATTCCAAATTAATCGTTCTCTCTCCTAATAAGGCATTTTATCCAAGATAAAATTTCTCCGCAATTAATCCAAGATTAATAAAGTTCGAATCAAACATCATAGTTGAATCTTCAGGAAGCGACCCAAGAGATCTCCGGATATGTTGGCAGTAAATACGGTCGTCGGATAATCCGAACACGTACGTACCTCGTACTACGTTTTTACCGATTTACAAGACAAGGTTGGCTTCTAGCAAAGCGCCATGCCTACCCAATTGTCCAGAAATATTCTTATTGGAATATTAGATCTTTATCAAGCGTAGTATACCGTAGTATCGCGTACATCGATCCAGTATCGAACGATCACATGTTAGGCCTGGGGCTGGAAATGTGTCTGCCCCGTACGAAACATATATCGGACATCAAACAACTAGTCTCTTTAAATCGGACAATCCTGACCTGGTCATATTGTCCCGACGGTTGCAACCTTTTATAGAGTACTAGTTCTGTATCCAGCGTGATCATCATCTCCATATGTCTGAAGTGATACTTCCATCTTGACATCACATCCAGTACACTACGATTCTCGATAAATCCAGAAGAGGTGTACACAGAACCGGTTAAAGCCCCGAACCACCAAAACCAAAGTTTACCGATTGTCGCAAGTACTAGCGATGCAAGTCTCAGGTTAAGACCATATACACCTACCCTGATGCGGCCTCCCATAGACACGCAGACATACTACCAATGGGATTCCGCGGGGTCTGTCCAGAGCGAAGCTGTTTTCCGTACCATCGGTAAAACACAACCTCATATCGCACTTGCATAAGTATCCAATACTTAAATATATGAGAACTATGCCGTTGTGCCATCACAACTCGCACAAGTGCAATACTAGTCTATTCCGCATTATCGATGTCCGATCTCGAATACTCCGACTAGGGATATTTAATGATTAAACCTTTTATATTGATACTGTCTCATATCATCTCAATACGGAACTAATCATATGGACTTTTGCCATTAATATATCAAAGTAAATAATTTACAAAATGGCAAAAGGCAATTTCATTATCACATAGTTGATTTTGTACAATAATACAATATCATTTACAAAACAGTGACGCTATGGGTCATAATGTCTAACACAACAAGCCTTTAAACCCCTAGGTGTCCCTAGTGGACGAGTTGTAGTCTCGTGAGGGTTTACAGCAATGATACTCACAAACATTTTACAAAAGTAAAAAGGTAGTTAAAACTAATGCACACAAAAGCAAAAAGACAAGAGAAAAGAGAATAAAGAAGTTAATGACTAATCAGGTGAAATTTCTACTCCAAGTTATTAGTTGTTTTGTTTCTTTCTAAATTACCAAATAAGTAAATTCTCCGATCATTTTTACCATTCTTCATAAACACAGCCAACATAATTTTAAACAACTCATTTTTGCCCACAGCAGTCATAAGTGCAGTTGATAAGAGAGTAATATTTTTGTCCTAAAGTTCTATCAGATTTCACACCTTTTTGTAGCAATAGAATAATTTTTCTGATTTTTCTGATTTTTTTCTTTGATTTTTTCTCTATTTTTTATTTATATATAATATCTTCCATCTATGTAGCGAGTGTTGGGTCGGTGGCTCCCAAACCAGTTGGCTTTAGGGCACCAGGTGTTAAAGCACCCCTACGGACTTAATTACCCAGACTTCAGATATATATTTTTGCAGCATCTTTGATCCATGTAGCGAGCTTTGGGCCAGTGACTCCCAAACCAGTTGGTTTTAGGGCACTAGGTTTTAAAACACCCTTACAGACTTAATAACTCGGATCTCAGACGTTTTTTTTTTTTTTCATCACTCTTTTAAGATGCTTCCTCCAATTAAACTAGAGCACTGAATATTACAAACTTTTCAATTTTAGCTCATGTCCGTATGTTTCCATGTATGTTGATAATACCTGCCAACTGAGCATATGAAGATTCATTTTAGTCAGTGTTAAGGAGAATTCACAAATTAAATAATTCAAAAGGAAATAAACAAAAATTAACTTGTTTCGAAATAGGTTTGAGATACGTCTCAGGAGTAGAAATTCCTTACTCGGCTATCTCTTACCAATTTCACCTTTTTAGTCAAAACAAAAACACAAAAAACACAAAATATTTTAGTAATTTTTGAAAATTACACATTTTTTTTGTATTTTCGAAAAATTTTGGACTAAAAATAAAAAAAACACACGAACTAAAAAACAAGTTACTGATCAAATAATTCCCTCCCCCAAACCTAATGAGACATTGTCCCCAATGTCTTAAACAGTAAAAGAAGAGTTTAGACGATAAACCTGGTTAACTGAAATTTCACAGGAAAAATTACCGTTTAAGATTTATGTCCAAATTACGATTCTTACCACGATCGCTATTTGGCCATTTTTAAAAATTTGGCAGAATCTCCTCTGAATTTTTGATTATCCAACACAACCTAAATCTATCTCAAAGCCACAAACTCCCCAATTCAATTCTTCGCCCCCACGACTATGAATCAAATAATCAATCAACACTTCCATAACTCAAATCTCATAACCAATCATCCAAATTTTCAATCTACCAAATCAATTTTACCAAACCAAATATTTTTCTTTTTTATCAATTTTACCGTCAATTCCAGATTTGGCAATGGAGGATATGGACCGGCTTGGACTTGGGTTGATTTGCTGCTTCTCGGTTTGGTTGTGTGGGTTGGGTCTCGGTAGTGGGTTGGCTCGGTTTGGGTTGGATCTCGGTGGTGGGTGTCTCGGCAGTAGGTTAATTCAGCGGTAGTCAGTGGCTCACAGCAGATGTTGTTCGGCAAGGGTGACTCACGGTGATGTTGATGCGGTTGTGTGGTTTATTCGGTCTCAGCAGTGTGGATCTCGGCTTGATGGTGGTGGTGGGTCTCGGCTCTGTTGGTTCTCGGTGATGGGGCTCACGGCAAAGGGTAGAGATGGTTTCGGTTTCGACGGTGGTGGCTAAGACTCGGTGAAGGTCTGGTTTGTTCGGCTCGTGGGTGGCTTTAAACGTGAGTTATGGTGGTTGGTTTCAGTTGTGGTTTTTTTCGATGAAGATGGTGATTGATTTCAAAGAAGAAGATGATGATGGGTTTGGTAGATCTCGGTCTCTGGTGGCTCGGTAAAGGCTTGGTGTTTGACTTGGCGAAGGTTGCGGTTGTGGTCAGTTCGATCTCTGTGGTCGGCCGGCTTGGCTGTCACGGTGATGGATCTAATCGGCAAGTTAGGCTAGGTGGGTTGCGGTTGTGTGTGGCTGAGGAAGAAGAGAAGGAATAAAAATGAGATCTGCGGCGCCTCTGCTTATGTTCTTTGAGTCAGCGTCGCGACGCTGATGATTTTTTTTTTTTTTTGGCAAAACCATGTCTTGCGACGAATAAATCCATAGGGACGCGTCCCAAGAGCTGACTCCTTACTCGACCGTCTCTTCTGGATTGACTTTGTATCTTCGTGATTTTGTCAAATTTTTATTTTGTGAAAATTCCCGCTTGCACTGGCTTGCTTTGCCTGAAAAAATTCCGTTTTTATTTTTCCTGCAAAACAAACACACAAAATATGAAAACAAATTACACAAATTGCATGGGTTGCCTCCCTGCTAGCGCTAAATTTTTCGTCTTCAGCCAGACGTGACTGAAATTCATATGTTATAGAGGTTTCAATGTCGTTTTAGATGTCCGATTAAAGACAATCCCGTGAGCATTGCTTTTGAATGGTCTCTTCTAACAATAAAATGGCAAAAAGAGTTTTGTCTCATTCAGTGCTTGTGCCACCTTTTTGATCTTTGTCGCTCCAGTGGTTCCTGCAAAGAAAGAAATAAAATCAGGAGGTCTCATATGGTACTTGACTTGGAATGGGAATTCCATTCTGTCAAGCTTCTGGGTGATATCTTTAGATTGTACTCCCCGATACAGCGATGTTTCTCCTGAATGCTCTGGATCTTTATTAAGGTCAGACATTTGCTCCTCCATTTGATCTGCTTCTTGTTCCACATTTTCTTCACAGATGTATTTGAAAATTTCTGCATTCTGCTCTTCATCTGTCATCTGTGAAATGCATGCTTCAAAATTTTCAACCTGAGGATGTAAAGAAATGTCAGATTTTAGGTCTTCATCCTTTGATATGACTGAAATGATTGGCTATGGTAGATCTTCTTCAAACATTTGTGCAAAGCATTCTCCAGGATCTTCGTTTTGAGGATTGAAAGTTTGATCCTCCGTTGTTGATGCAGTTGGTACAAATAGATCAGCTTCATCCTCGTCAGAATCTGAATAATAAAAGTCAAATTGAGACTTTGCCGGTTCGGGCTCCTGAACTGATACCTCTGGTTGTTGATACTGCTCAGCCTCTTCTCTGTTGAAGTGTCATTGTGGATCTCTGGGTACTCGAAGGCTTTGTCAGTGTCATCTGAAACTGGTTCTGAGGTATATAGTTCTGGTTCTCTGTTGTTGCCTCATTTGATCTGTCATATTCTGAATGGATGCTGATTGTCTCTGAATACTTTCAAATTGATTCTGGCATGTTTCAAGCATTTGGTACATGACTGACTGTCAAATTGATTGCACCTTTTTTATACACTAAGGTACGTGCCAACGAGTTATGGTACATGACTGACTGTCAAATGGATTTCTCATTGTAGATTCCCCAGAGGGAGGGTGGAGTGAACTCTCTTAAATACCCAAACCTCTTAGGCTCTTATCGCCTTGGTGACATGAATAAACAACAAGTCCTCCAAATTAGTCCATCACAGTAAGCTTCGAGTAAATGATTGTCTAGGTTCTTTCACGGGTTTCCCTTATAGAAAGGTAGTGAATGAAGGAAGACACCAAACCATTACCAAGCTTTAATAATGCCTTTGATGAAACCCCTTCAACCCACTATAGACACGGTTAACTAAAGCACAAATCACAATCATTACAAGACATTATTTCGGGGCCGATTCTCTATCCCCAGTGGAGTCGTTAGACTGTAGGACACAGAAGTCGACGACGCTGTTCCAAGTTCGCGGCCTGGTTGGGAGTACAGAGTAGCCCGCGGGGGAACTAAATTGGAGAAATAAAATGGGGTCGCTGTAGGACACAAAAATTGGCGACGTTGTTCCAGGCTCGCGGCCTGGTCGGGAGTACGAGAGTAGCCCACGGGGGACTACACCAGAGAAATAAAAATGGAGTCGCCACCCGGTGTGAACCAGGAAAATAATTAAAGGCCGCACTCAACCCTCGCAAGGGAAGACCTCAAACCGTTGGGTTCGGAATGGTCCCTTACTTATGCCACTTGTAATGAAATGATTTGTACAATAACTTAACCGAATCTACGCAACATATATGGTCAAGAGTAACTTAAATCTAGTTCGCATTCACCAAAGTAAATCCTATATCTAAGTTTGCATGCTTTAAAAGTAAGTCATTATAACGGCAAGCATACAATATCACACAATGAGCATGTTGAATTATCAAACACAAGAATAATTAATATCCTAAACATAAACGTAAATTAAATTACTATTGCGAAAGAAAAATAACTAAATCATGCATAAAGAAATATAATAATCATGCTTAAAAATAAATAACTTATTAGACTAAATCATGCTTGAACACATGGTTGGATGAAACGAAATATGTGTGTCTCTCAAGTGGTACGTGGCATTGTCTCCCGAGACAAACTGAAATACCGTCCATTCGGATTCGGCTACGGAATTTACGTTGGGTTTCCATCCGATATACCGCAAAAGAGAACACATATTCCATTCTTCCGGAAATCACATCATGCACCAATCCACAATACTCATGCGAAATAAAGTAATAAAATAAATAAAAAATAAAGGATAATAAATAAAAGGGGTGCCCTCAGGTCTAACCTCTTAAGTCGTCTCTCAGAAGTGCGGTACGCGGTCTTCGGAAGGGTAGACGCTCCGCAACTTTTTCGATTTATTGGTTCGTTGTTTTCATTCGTTGCCTCGCTGTTTGGGCTGTTGTTTTGCTCTATTTTATACGGTGGATGTGCAGTTATTCTAGACTGGTTTACATGTTTAAAAGTACAGTTTTTCAGGGACTATTTTCGGTGGTTTGGAGTGCAGTTCAGGGGCTAATTTTGGTCATTGCTGGGGTATTTTCTGGGGACTCAGTTAAGGGCTCTTTATTGCTTTGTTTGTGTCGGTGCTTACTGGTTGCTTAGGTTTTGTTTATTTGTTTGGATGATCACGTGTTGGCAGCTTAGGGGACCGGTTTTGTGATTGTTGTTGTGTCGATTAGTGAGGGGGGAGGCTTAGTGTGAAAGGCTGTGGGAAGAAGTGGTGTGTGCGTTAATGTGTGCTGTGAATAGTGAATGTGCGTGAGTGCAAGATGGCTTTGTGTAAGAGCTGTGAAGAGTGAATGTGCGTGAGTGCATGGTGGCTTTGTGTGAGAGCTGTGGGTGTTGAAGTGTGAGGTTGGCTTTGTGGATTTATTTCTTTGTTTACGTCCAGGTCTAGTGGGGTAAGTGTAGCTTAGGTCTTCATGTGGACTGGTGATTTATTGGTTTTAAGGGCTAACGGCTTTGTGGGCGTATATGTGGCTGTGAGGTAAGGGACGTGAGTGAATGGCTGGCGAGAGGGTGAGTGGTTTGAAGGGTGAGTGTTTGTTTGTGAGGAGAAGGGCTGGCATGAAGAGATGAGAGAGAGGAGAGAAGTCCATTTTTCGTGAGTGAGATGAATGAGCCAGGGGTTTCAAGGTTGGGTTTAGGCTTCTTTTTATAGGCAAAGGAGGGGTAATCCTTGTGTGAATAGGGAAATGATTTGTGCATTTATGGGGATATCTTTTAATTTGGATATCTTTTAATTTGATTTGATTTCTTCTCTTTTGGTTAGGGATATGATTTGATTTGTATCTTTTAATTAGGGAATGTAATTTAAGTGGATTAGGAAACTATTTGATGAGATTTGATTTGTATCTTAATTAGGGAATGTGATTTGTCTTGATTTTAGCATGTGTTTAATGTGTGTTTTGTTTAATTTGGAAGGCTAATGGTCGTGACTTAGAGTGGCTTGGGCGTGAGTTTGGTCCATTTTAGTGGGCTTGGTGTGTGTTTTAGTGGTGTGTGGGCTTGGTGTGTGTCTTGCGTGGGTTTGGGCTAAGGATGTGTTTTAAAACAGAGGTCCAACAAGCGAACCCGAAGCTAAACAAGCGAATTAAATCCAACAAGATGTCAATGTCTGACTCTTCCCTTCTGACGTCCGTTTCCCGCGACTTCCACAATTTAAAGAGGTAGTGTCTCCATGTGAGACTCATCATCGGGACTTATATGCAAAAATGTAGTGCCTGTAGTCGCCCCCACTTTGATGGGACTTGTGCAGTGTTTGACAATGACAATCCTATCAAAGTTTATGCAATGCATTTTTACTTACCTGGCTCGCCATCTGTTGCTTGACTTTCCGGTTGCTTTGAACTGAGTTGATATGGTGGTGAGGTGCTTCGACCCCTGGTTCATTCCCGAACCGTTATTGTGAGGTGGTCCATTCCCGAACCGTTGCTGTGATGTGGTCCATTCCCGAACCGTTACTGTGAGGTGGTCCATTCCTGAACCGTTACTGTGATGTGGTCCATTCCCGAACCGTGCTCTATTCTCGGAGTACCATTCTCGGCTTGTTCATTCCCGAACCTTGCTCCATTCTCGGATTGCCATTCCTGGCTTGTTCATTCCCGAACCGTGCTCCATTCTCGGAGTGCCATTCCCGACTTGTTCATTCCTGAACCGTGCTCCATTCTCGGAGTGCCATTCTCGGCTTGTTCATTCCCGAACCGTGCTCCATTCTCAGAGTGCCATTCTCGATTTTGTTCATTCCTGAACCGTCCTCCATTCTCGGAGTGCCATTCTCGGCTTTGTTCATTCCCGAACTGTGCTCCATTCTCGGAGTGCCATTCTTGGCTTGTTCATTCGTGAACCATGCTCCATTCTCGAGTGCCATTATCGGCTTGTTCATTCCCGAATTGTGCTCCATTCTCGGAGTGCCATTCTCGGCTTTGTTCATTCCCGAACTGTGCTCCATTCTCGGAGTGCCATTCCCGGCTTGTTCATTCCCGAACCTTGCTCCATTCTCGGAGTGTCATTCTCGGCTTGTTCATTCCCGAACCTTGCTCCATTCTCGGAGTGCCATTCCTGACTTGTTCATTCCCGAAACGTGCTCAATTCTCGGAGTGCCATTCTCGGCTTGTTCATTCCCGAACAGTGCTCTATTCTCGCAGTGCCATTCCCTGCTTGTTCATTCCCGAACTGTGCTCCATTCTCGGAGTGCCATTCTTGGCTTTCTGATGATGTGTGGGCCTCAACCCTGGGTCTCATCAACAAAACTGATACTGATGTGGGCCTCGACCTTGGGACGCATCCCCAAAACCGACACTGGTGATGTGTGGGCCTCAACCCTGAATTGATACTGATGTGGGCCTCGCCCCCAAATTGATACTGATGTGGGCCTCGCCCTGAGACTCATCCCCAAAACTGATTTTGACGTGGGCCTCAACCCTGGGACTCATCCTCAAACTGATACTGATGTGGGCCTCGCCCCCAAACTGATACTGATATGGGCCTCAGCCCCAGACTGATACTGATGTGGGACTCCCCCCAGACTGATATTGAAGTGGGCCTCGCCCTAAACTGATACTGATGTGGGCCTCGCCCCCTGGGATTCATTCCTAAAACTGCTGATAATATGGGCCTCGGCCTTAGGATTCATTCCAAAACTCTGACGATGTGGGCCTCGACCCTGGGATTCATTCTAAAACTCTGACGATATGGGCCTCGAACCTGGGATTCATTCCCGGATTCATTCCAAAACTCTGACGACGTGGGCCTCGACCCTGGGATTCATTCCCGGATTCATTCCAAAACTCTGACAACGTGGGCCTCGACCCTGTGATTCATTCCCGGATTCATTCCAAAACACTTACGATGTAGGCCTCGACCCTGGGATTCATTCCAAAACTCTAAGGATGTGGGCCTCGACCCTGGGATTCATTCCTAGATTCATTCCAAAACTCTGACGATGTGGGCCTCGACCCTGGGATTCATTCCCGGATTCATTCGAAAACTCTTACGATGTGGGCCTCGACCATGGGATTCATTCCCCAAATTGCTGATAGTGTGGGCCTCGGCCTTGGGATTCATTCCCGAAACTGATGATGCTATGTTGCCGTTTCTGGTTGCTTGCATTTGCCACTTTCTCCTTTTCTTTAAAACCTGTGAACAAAAACAAGACAAAGATTGTGTGTATATGACTTGTATGCATGCATGCATGAATGTGTTTCCTATTCCGATGGGTTAGGTCTTCCTTGTGCCCTTCGGTGCTTCTTGCCTACAAAAGTCTTTGGTCGCCCCATGGGTCTGCTTGCAATTTCCTTCTGCTAGTTCTCTTCTGGTGATTGGTTGGTTCTCTTTTGTCTCATGGCTCAAGATCTCGTTGTTTCCCTTATTTACGGGGTGGTAGACTGGTCGCCCCCAGTCTTGATTTAGCTTTCTGCTGTTCGCTGCTTGTAATAGGTCAAGGTGAACCATGTGATGTGGCATTCCATATCATCATACTATATCACATTCTACGAAATAGTCCAAATAGTTACACATATTATTGCCCTGAAAGAATGCTCAGTAATGAAACCAGAGAACCTTCAAAACATTCAACGAAACTCAAATCCAAGTGTTTGAATAAATTACCTAAGCCAGACTCAAAGTGTGTGTTTTCAAAGGTTCCTTTGCAGATTCATCCCCAGGTGAGCCAACTTAATGATTTCGTCAAAAAATTGGGATCGTTGGGTCAAACCAACCTAGATGTCTCAATTATTCTTGCAGTTGCTTTTCTGTGCTCAATGTGGTATGATTTTCTTTCTCTTTTGTCTTTTTTTTTTTTTTTTTCTGTTCATTTTGAACTTCTTTTTTCTTTTTTTTTTTTTTTCAACACACCTACCCTTTAAGGTAGCATTTCCCCTCATGGTGGTCCTAATACTCGCCCATGGGTAGCTTCACGCTTATTGGTTATAGGTGGTTCAATTCTTTTCTTTAGAAACTTTTCTTTCATTTTCAATCATACCACACATCATAACATAAGAAAATCAAGATAGACATCTAAGCAAACGGTCATTCACCGACCTACAATTTCTTCAACTAGTCACCTTGCCAACTACTCAGGTTTTCACCGCTAAGAACCTATAGTGAAGTGCTTACGAGTCTAACATAGATCAATCACTCAAAGTATCAGATAAAAGCACATCAAGAGTTTATCGTTTCTAAGATTTCACCCTAAAGCAAACGATTTCATCATTGGACTTATGCCTAACTATTAGGGACTAAGAACAAGCAATTTTTCTTTTCTTTTTCTTTTCTATTTTTTTCTTCTTTTTTTTTCCCTTTTTTTTTCTCTGTTTTTTTTTCACAATGATCTTTTTATCCTTGCTGTAAAGTTTTCTGTCCCTCGGTTTCCTTTTCCCCGATATCCATGTTTGCTAAACTCTTTTTGACAAATCTTTCTTTCTTCTCTGACCCAAAGGATATCTATGATGGCTTTTAAGACACAGGGTTAACATGATGCGTGTATGCATGAGATGCATGAGATGCGTGCGATGTATGGAATATATAAGTCTGCCCATTATCATTTTAAAGCATTCAATCATACTATTGCTTGTAAACTTGTCCCAGTTGAAAAAGGCCCAACAGGTTTACACTTTTGCGATAACATGGCTAAACAACTTCAAATGATAAGAGGCCTAAACATAAAGTGGCTCATCGACATTTTAGAAGCTTTTGGCCCAATTTCCATAAAGCACGGACTCGTCCCAGTTTAAATGGCCCAACAAGCTCATACCTCATGACAAAAAGTCCAACTGAATCCAAATGACAACGGTCCTAAATGCAAGCATAACAGAATAGTTTCTATTGGTCATATAACTAAGGTTCACATGTGAGTTTACAGGGGTATAGACAAAGGCTCTCGCCAGTGAAGGATTGCCCACAACTAGGACTCCCCACTCAAGGGTTCAAGCGACCAAGTGAACGTACCTTTTTTATACACTAAGGTACGTGCCAACGAGTTATGGTGCGTGACTGACTGTCAAATGGATTTCTCATTGTAGATTCCCCAGAGGGACGATAGAGCGAACTCTCTTAAATACCCAAGCCTCTTAGGCTCTTATCGCCTTGGTGACAGGAATAAACAACAAGTCCTCCAAATTAGTCCGTCACAGTGAGCTACGGGTAAATGATTAT